>PVIC010003592.1:0-68041 GCA_004025085.1 Thryonomys swinderianus | reverse complement strand
GTGATGAGGGGAAGGAATAAATATGATACAGAAAGAAAATAAAAGAGCATGTATAAAGGGGGTGAGGAGGTGTGGGTGGGTAGGGATATGGGTAAAAATGAGAATTAACTTGTGTCATATACTGGTACAAATTCCCCAGTGTTGTACGTGATTTTGAGATGTATATAAATTGTACCAATAAAGAATTCAATTAAAAAAAGCATTGTTTGTGTGTTGGTAAAGGACTTAGCATGGAAACAAATGCATTTTAATGGCTTGAAAATCTTCCCTAGTGGTTGAAAGTGCTGGCCAACTTCCTAGTCCCTAGGAAACACCATCTCACCAGGGCCTGCTCCCAGGCTGTGGGGTGGGTGGGGCGCTATTTGCTGTCACAGTAGGAGATTGGGGTACAGACTCAGCAAGAGTCCTGACATGAAGGTTTTGGGGAGCAGGAAAGAAAAGAACATATTGCTCTGCCACCACTGCCCCCAACAATGGCTTTGCAGGTGAAGTGGTGACCGGCCTGCTGACTCAGGTGTGACTGTGTCAAATGTCCCCTTTGTGTAGGGACATCAGTCCCAGTGGGTTAAGGCATGCATGTGGCCTCCTTCAAGTGGGGTCTGTCTGTGAAGAAGGGTGTGTCCTTCTGAGGTGGTAGGACTGCCATGCACCTCATCAATGGGACTGTCCCAGAGCATGCATGTCCCATCTGAGACTCCCAGGTGCATGTGACACCCATCTGACCCAATTCCTCTAGGATGCCCTGCCTGGCTGGCCTCTGCCCCACGGCGCCCAGCTCATCCTGGTCATGGCAAGGCTGTCCCTGGTTGGCAAGTGTGGAGGAGACAGAGACCGTAAGGAGAGCTGGAGAGAACACAGTGGGGCAACTTGACTTTGTGCAGTATGCTCGGGTTTGCTAAGTGTGTCTCAATTTAGGCTGCTGTCACCAGGCATTGCCCCAGAGAGGAGCACTGTGTCCTTCCGGTGGCAGGTGAAGGCTCCCGGGCTGCCCCCAAGGAGCGACCAGCCCAGAGGGGGCTCTCTGCCTAGCTGGAAGGCTGCTTTGTTGTTTGCTTTTTGTAGATTAGAACATCATAATGTGTAGAAAATAAAATCTATACACAGTGAAGCTGGTGTTCACTGCCAAGGAAGTTACTCCCCTCGTGTGTGGGTGCATTGGAAGAGCAGCTGCATCGCCTGCTGGAGGCTGGAGGGACTTGCCGGTTGGGCGCACAGGGCTTGCGGTGCCCAGCGTCTGCAGCCTGCCTTCCTCTGTCACTTCCAGCCCATTGCACCTGTGTGACCCGAAGCCTGGATTTCAGGCTGCACGGTCCCAGGCTGGTGCTCTCCCAGTAGACTTCGCTGTTCAAAGTGAGGGTTTCTAGAAGAGCAGAATTCCAAGTCTGATTTCTCTGGATGGTTTTGGGGTTCCTGGAATAGGGTCCCTAGTCAGAATAATTTAAAGACACCAAAGCACTTATTTCTAGTAAGGAAGACAAGATGCATAGGCCTTGCATAGTGTGGCCCTGGAAGCATTTACAATGTTCTGGTAGGAGGCTCTTTGTCCAACACATCCGGGGACAAAGGTCTGGGTGGCTGACTGCAGGATACCATTGAAAACGGTGTCAAAACTTGCAAGGGTGAGCGGAAGGGAGGGCGGCTGCCAGTGCCACTGGTTGAAGTGCGGAAACTGAAAGAGGGTTTCAGAGATTCCACTCTCCCTCCAGGCTGCGTACATGATCTGGAATCTCCAGCGTCCACCCTGAAAGGGAATCTTTCTCCAGGAGCACAAGGGTCATATTTCTTTTTCTTTTTTAAATTCATAGTATCAGTTTTGATGTCTCATAATTGTACACAGTTATAGGGCGCAATATCAGGCTCTGATAGAAATGCATAATTAGAATGATTAAGCCAAGGTAATTAAGACCCACTACCTTATTATTTATCAGCTTGTTTTATGTGTGTGTGTGTTGTTTTGAAGTTTACTGTCTTAGCTAATTTAGGAATATAGTACATACTTGTTACTATGCTTGTCCTGCTGTGCGAGAGCCCTGAAGTTTCATGCCTCCCGAGTATGCACCTCCACACAGCTTCCCATCTCTCCTCCCCTCAGCCTTGAATAACCTGTCGTCACTGTTCCCAGGGCCTGGACTTTTCTTAGCTTCCGCTGAGGGAAAACATTTGGTCCATGTCTTTGTGTCCCAGGTTCCTCCGCTGCAGGCCTCCCCCGCACCAGGTCTAACTCCACCTCCACCCACTGCCCGTGGGTGTCTGTGTGGTCTAGGAAGCGGAGAGCCAGTGTGTATCGCTGAAGCTCAGGGTGCTAGAAGGGTTTCAGCTGTGCCCAGTCGGCTGAGGCCACACGGAAGAGCGGCTCACCACGGGGAGACCTAGCAGAGGGAGACGCTACCAGGTGCTTGTCTCTGCCCCGCACCCACCTGGACTGCCCTGAGCACAGGTCCTGAGCGCGCAGTGAGGGGTAAACTGGTGAAGGAAGCCCCAGCCTCCTGAGGAGAGATGCGGTTGTCTTTGTAGCTGAAGCTGGTGGGGGGGGGCAGGAAACAACTGCGATGAGTAAGAGTGCCTGCACCCCAGGGTGGCACAGGGCACAGGCTGCCCCAGCCCCGAGGCGAGTGGACGGTGGAGTCCAAGGCTGTCGGAGTAGCCCGACTCGGAGATGGGGTGTTCCTAGGAGGAGACACAGGAAGCCGGTATGTGAAAGAAATTTGAATGTTGTCCGAGTCAGGTGGATTTGCCTGTGCAATTTAGAACAGGTTAGGAAGGAGCAAGCTGATTGTGAGCATCGTGGAAGACACTGCCAGAGCCACAGGAGGTCACCACAACACACACAGAGGGTCCCCAGGACCTGTGTCCCACAGCAGGTCACCACAACACACAGAGGGTCCCCAGACATGTGTCCCGCCTGGGACGGAACTGCTCACTGTGGCCAAAGCTTGCTGTTTCTAGATCTCTCATGCAATCCTCCTCCCTCTGTCTTTAAAAACACCCACCCTGGCTCCACCTGGCCTTCACATGTGCCCACCTCACTTCAGTGCTCAGCTCCTTGAAGAGAAACGGGAACACAAAGCTCTAAGTCAAGTGCAGACAAATCAAATTTGACTAATAAAAACACAGGATCAGTCTGTCTACTGTCAGACACCCCGCGCCCCCCCCCCCCCCCCGCTTATAGACCCAGAAGCCCAGGAGGAGGAGAGGTCAGGGGCTTCGATGTCCTCAGAGGAATGTTGTAATGCCCCTGTTGAAAAGGGCTCAGTAAATTAATCATCCGTGGCCGGAGTGGCCCTTCGTGAAATGCTTGTTCTCAGACCAGCAGGGCTACAGAGCAAGGGGCAGAGTGCTCCTTGGCCGCGGGCCGGAGTAGGTGTGGTCAGGCCTGAAGGGCCTGGAGGGCCCAGGCAAGACCAGGGAGCATGGTCCAGACATCCCTGGCTGCTGCTCCTGCCAGCCGAGGTTCCCTGTCCGAGTGGAGTGGGCTGGTCCTTATTCTTTATGTTTTGTGTCCAAGGTTTGTGGCTAAAGAGGCCCAGACCCCTCTCATGAGAACCACATGTGCCTGGGCTCCTGAATGCTGCATCCTTCACGATGCAGTGTCTTCCTCTCTCAGCTCTTCCCTCCACAGGAGTGCACACCGGAGCCCGACTGAGCCTGGAGTCAGGCTTTTGTGATGGCTGATTTTCACCTAGGCTTATAATGGAGAGAACCGGAAGATGCAGTCATGGTCGGAGGTGAACAGGAGAGCAACAGCTCTGGGCACCACATTGGACAAGGGGAGGCAGCCCACCCCACTCCACCCGGTGCCTGTGGGCCCAGCAGCGCGGCGGGACAGAGAGGCAGAGGTGCTGCAGTTGGGACAGTGCTGTGTGCTGTGTGCTGTGTAGTTGGGTTGTGTCCTTTCAGAGCGAAAGATGCTGATCTGGGGACCCAGGTGGAGGCGCTCACGGGTGGAGCTCAAGTGGATGGTTTTCCTGCCCATAAATGAGGTTCTCACTGCTGAGATACTGCATCCCCTGTCCTTGGCCGAACAGCACCTGGACTGAAAACAAGTAGAAATGATTTTGTTTAAGCCCTGGGCACTGCTTCTCTGGGCCAGGCAGGCTTATATCTCACTCCAAGTTTGGTGCCCTAACCCCAAATCTTTCTAATTGCTTCCAAACTGAGACACTTTTACAAAAGAGAAGGTAACCAAGAAATGGAGGGAGTGGAAGCATCAAGAAGGGAAGGGGATGAAGAAAAACTGCCATGTGTACCAGTCCCCTGGGGACTGGGGATGCCACTGCGTGTACTACGGGTATGGACTAAGAGGCACACACTGAGATATAAGACTCAATTTGTTCTGAAGATCGTTGCTTCAGAAAAGATTTCATTAAAGCAGGGATTCAAATCTTTTTGTACAACTTCCATGTTTTTCTCTCCAGACCACTCTCAGCTCATTTGCAACACTTCGCCTTCCCATCAAAGCAGGTGCCAATGTATTTGGCAAAGTTGGGGCAGTTGTAGATGTCACAGTACCCTCCGTTTTTACTGCATTCATCTTCATCCCGTCTGTTCTGGAAACTTCCGAGGATCCCAGCACCTGCAGAGGGAACAAGCACTTCAGACTCGGCTTCCGGGTCAGTGACACTAGAACATTTGGGAAAGGCATGACACAACTCTAGACACGTCCCTCCACGGCATTGGAGAGAGAAGTCTCTCTGCTGTTCCTGGTGAGCAACTGTCCAGACCTGGCTGTGCCAGGCTCCACTGTGGCTGGGGTGTCTGATGGGCCTCCTGAAAGCTGCTTGGTTGAACTTACCACATGCCTCCTCCGAGTGTAGCTGCATTTGAAAGAAGGGCTTCTAAAGGGTCAGTTCAGGTCGAATGTGGTCACTGGGTGGACCTAGCCCAATGCGCCTGGTGTACAGAAGAATCAGACATCCACACATGCAGGAGAGATGACTTGGACTTGGGGAGGTGCTGTGTGTAAGCCATGGAGAGACCTCAGCAGAGCTGGCCCTGCTGCCTCCTCCACCTTAGATTTCCAGCGTCCAGAGCTGTGAGGAGAGACACTGCTCCAGCCAAGAACCTGTCCGCGGGACTCTGCTGTGGCAGCCAAGTGTGCCTGTTGGTTGGAAAGATGGTTTTCGTACTGAGACTGTCTTCTCAAGAACTTCCACCCAGGAACTGTTTTCTAGCTTTTTGAAGTTAGGTCTAACCATTATTTAAGAAGGTCACCAACTTTTAGTAATTTTGCTTCTCTCCATCACTTTCTCAGAGCTTGATTTCTAGACCCTCCCCATCCTGTGCCCTTTCCTGGGATGTGTCCAGGTTGTCCAGAGACATCTGAAAGTTCACGTCCTGGAGAAAATGCAAACCAGCATTGATGTTCCCCTCCTACCAAGAGCAAAGAGCTTCCTTCCTCTCACACTCTGCACTGCAGAAGTATGTTGTCCAACATGGTAGCCAAGTTACGTGGGTTGTTCCCACATAAATGAATAGGCATTTCATTAGCTATATTGCAAGTGCTTAGTAAACCATATCACATAGATTAATTCATAGGTCCATTCACCATCAGCTTTATTAGTTATTGAATCATTAGAAGTGTAATTATGAAATGTTATTGTCTTTTGCACTTTAATGTATTTCTAATGTATTTAATGTTAAAATATTCATTTTGGACATCAATGGCTTTATTATAATAAATATATTAATATGTTTAAAAATAGATGTATAGGTTCCTGTTTATAGCACCACACAGTGCACATGTAGAAGATTTCCATCCCTCCAGAATGTTCCGCTGGGCTGTGTTGCCATGAGGCTGGGAGAGACAGAAGAGATACTCTGGTCACGCCCCCTTCTCAGAGCAGTGCCTTGCGGTGAGGCTGCACCATGGCTCATACAATGTAGCTTCCTGGGTTCCAGCTACACCTTCTCTGCACCACACTTACTACTGTGGCGCTGCCCGAGGTCTTCCTACCTTCTGGAGCACACCCTTGTGGACCTCTGGGACGAGTGTAGTCCACCACTCTCCCAGCATGTCTGGTTTTGCTTCGGTCTCCTTCCCTGGGGATCTCAGGGCATGCAGGGTTCTGAGGGAAGGCTCAGCCGAACCCTTGCAGCATGACGGACTCCCTCCGAGGTCACCCATTGCTCAGAAGACATGTGGTTTGAAAGTGTTGAAGTCACAGAAGCCTGCACATCCTTTTTCATTTAAATGTAATGCACTCACAATGGACTGCTGGGCAGTGGCGTCCTTATTCCCAACAAGAAGAAATTTCTGGTGTTCACTTCAGTGGTCATATACACCAAGGGCACCAATGAAGCAGCCAAGAGCTAAGTGTGTGGTGTGGCTGTTGCATTCTGTCCCAGTCTAGGGTGTGATGTTTGGGGGTCAGCCTGTCTGGGGCCCACTGCGCCATGTGTAAAACTGAGGACCAGGAGTGAGTGATTCCCCTGTGTCTACAGCTGGTTGTTTTCCCTTGGCCCGTGATTGACAATCATTCAGTTTAACCCTTCAAGGAAAGTATTACTTTCATCTAACTACACACAGGAAAATTGAGAGAGAGGCAGAATGAGTTGTTCCTTGACTCTTAGCAACCGAACCACGCTCGGCCTGCTTCCAGGATCAGTGCTTCTGCTGCAGGGACTCCCGGGACACCTCCTGCAGTGCGGGGAAGGTAGGCTCAGCAGGCTCTGTGTGGCCTCTTGTGCCGGTACACGGAGTGAAGGGAGACGGTCTGCTTCCTTGTTTGTGGCTTGTGAGATCCAAGGAGAGTGCTTGTAGTTGTTGTCCATGATGACAGCATTTATTAGGAATCGCAAAATATACTAATAAAAATATTTTTAAAAGACAGCACCAGAGTACCTCTCTGTTCTTACTCCATTCCTGTGTGTGGATCTGGGCACTGGTGACAGAAAGTCTGTCCCTGTTGGCCCCACTCTACCTACCCAGAGCCCTGGCGGGGCCTCTGCAGGCTCCACATGGCACAGTGAGAGCTGGAGCACTGGAGCCCATCACCACCAACCTCTACCGTGTGCCTGAAGCCCTGTCATCCGTCCTCCCCCTGCAGACAGGATCCCACATCCTCACTGCAGCTCTGTGCAGGCCAAGTGCAAAGGGCAGCTGTTTTTCTTCCTCTGCATCCCTGGCTTTCAAAATGTTACTTCACAGACTTCCTGAATCCAGGGTGCAAATTCAGATGCCCACGGCGGCCAGGCCAGTGACAGCCAACATCCAGGGGCTGAGCTAAGGAGACAGGGCCTGTGGTTATACAAGCATCTCTTTGCCTGAAGCAGCAGACCCTGCCAAGCTGCAGTCCGTGAAGGCCAGGTGACACGGGGCCACAGACTCTGTGTTCTTAGGAGGTTAGTAATCGAGATGTCACATGACACTGCTCCCTTCTTAGACGCAGGTAGGACTTTATTGTTGAACACTGTTCACCCCCGATCATTTCCATCCCCTCAGTCTCCTGGTCTGGAACAAGCCTGTCCTGAGCCTCAGACCTGGTCTGCTGCCACTGCACCCCACAGCCCCTGAGCCCCGGGGTTGCTCCCAGTGCACTACATGCAGGGAATTCCTGCTGCTCTGCTCCCAACAGGGAAGGCTGGGTTGGCCTGGCTGTTCCTGGCCTTTCCTACCCCCAGGGCAGCCCCTGCAAATTGCTGTCTGGAGCCCTGGATTACATGGCCCTGCTGCCCGGGCCCCTTGCTGGGCACAGCAAGACCATCTGCAGGAGGTGGGAGCGGTGGCACTTTCCCTGTGACAGGGAGGCACCTGCACCAGAACATGGGTCTGGCTGGCTGCTCTCCCTGGGCTTTGCTTTCCCACAGTGACTGGGCCAGGCGAGCCCTGAGGCCTCTTCCAGGGGCGGGGTTTGAGGAGCCCTTACTGGGCTCAGGGCCCTGGCAGCTGCTGGGCCAGCGACACCTTCAAGGAGCAGCACCCAGAGTCCCTGACTGGGCTCTGAGCTGGGCCAGAGGCAGGGTGGGCAGGGGCGGGATGGGGACCAGCAGTGTGTGTGAGGCTGGGTCACCGGGGTGGGTCCTTATCGCTGTGCATGGCACATCACAGCATCACACTGCACAGCATGGCTGAGCTTATTTGTTGCTCTACCACAACTAAGAAGAAAACCCTAGAAAACTCCAAACACCAGCTTAGAAAATACAGCAGACAATGTGTGGGCTGCCCTCAGTGTGCCCAGGACACACAGACAGAAGTGCGAGGCTCTAACAGGACACACGGGGCGTCTGTTCTTTCTCTGCAGATGGGAGGCCAAGCCCAGCACTCAAGGTCCCAGAGAAACACTCTCACGGCACTGCCCTCCCTGTGGGCACGAGGGAGGATTTCTGGGCAGTAGCGGCTCCTTAGAGCTGCACTCGGGCTGGGCACATGGTGTTCAGGGGCTCCTGCCTTTTCCCCGGGGCTCTGCGCCTGCTCTTTGTAAGAGATGGGCCGAGACCTCCTCACTGATAGGCGGCCACACAGGCCTGTGGCACAAAGCCCAGACAGAGCGGCCTTGGGGCTCCCTGAGCTCTGCTGGTGGCAACTCCTGAGCTCTGCGCCAGTCTGGAATGAAGGTCCAGGTGTGGCTGTCCCTGCACAGTGTCGGGACGTGGGCTCAGAGCTGGGCTTTGAGCGGGGTGCTCGCAGCCACATTCAGTTAGAGCAGAGAAAAGTTAGACTCGTCACACGGGAAGATGGATTTACAGTCTGTGAATCTGGACTGTGAGCAACCTCTTCTCATCAGGAAACCTGCCCACCAAGCCAAGGTAGGTGTAAAGTCATGCAGCCTGCGCGCATGCTCCCTGGCAGGTGCTGACGTTTTCCAGTCTTCAGAAAAACATGTCACGGTTCATTAAACAGATTCCTCCCCATCTAGAATCACAACTGCCAGAAGGAAAAACTTAGTCTTTAGGAGGCTTTTGAGCCCAGTTTCTACATGTGAAAGGGATACCTCAGTGGACCAGTTAGACAAATCTCAAGGACGATATGGTACTCAGAGAAAAGTCCACCAGAGTTGTTGGGGAACTTTCCAGCTCTTTTGGCCCCAGCTCCGTTGTGTTGCAGGTGAGGAAACCGAGGCTCAGAAACATGGGACTTGGTGCAGGTCACGGAGAGACAGGGCCCTCAGCAGGGCTACCTTGTCTCCATCAGGGGCTGTGTGGCTCTGTCCCAGAGAAGTGGACATCCTGTCCCGAGTCCCCCTCCCCTGACCCGGAAGGCCCAGTCTAGGAGGGAGCCTGGGTTTCCCGGGCAGAGGGAAGGTGTCTGTGGCTCCCTGAGGTCTGCAGAAAGCTGAGTCCCAGGCACTGGCTGGGCTGGGCTGGTGGGAGTTGGTGGTTCCTGCCTGCAGCAGGTCACCTGCAAGGCCAGTCCAGTGACCGGGATGAGATGGGTGTTAATTCTTTCTGGCTGGGAATCTGGCCTCCGAGTGCGAGGATGCCTCACCTGGGACCAGGAGAAATGTGTTCTGCATAAGACATTTTGTAGATGCTATGACAAAGGGCGGTGCACGAGAAGTGCCTGTGGTTAGATATGGGTTCACCCTCCTTGCTGCTGCTGCTGTGCTGCAGGCCCCAGACCTCACAGGCTGTGCTGCTGCCAGCGCCTGTGCAGCTTGAGACCGCTGTCCTCAGCTGTCCTGCTGCAGAGCCTCCTCTGAACTCTGCTCAGCAGGTGCCCGGGCTTACCTGGGGCCATCTGGGAGAAGAGGAAGCAGCACAGGAGCAGCAAAAAGCAGTGAGTCCTCATGGTGACCGGCAGGCTGAGCCCAGGTGCTGTACTGGGAAAGATCCCTCTGCAGCTGGTCAGCAGAGGCCCCAGAAGCTGCAGTGCAGCTGTACTTATAAGAACACAGCACTGTGCAAACATGTAGATGGACTAGGAGGAGGTGTTGCCACCTGGAGAGAAGCTCTAATAACTCCCATGGCACTTGCCTGAATGGTCTCCAAGTCCCACGGTCACACTGTCCTACGTGTTCAGGAGGAGTTTTGCTCTCAGCCTGGTCATCTGGCGGAGGCGGCTCCTGCCAGCACTGTCTGTCCCCAGGGTGGGTGGGCTGAGGGCTCGTAGCAGACAGCTCACAGCAGAGACCCTTGTGCAGCAGCAGTGGCTCAGGCTGTGGGGGGGGGGGGCTCACCCCTTTCTTGGCCCCTGTAGAACTCCCCTCTGGAGGGGCCAATGCCAGTTTCACCCTCCATGCACCCGAAGTTTTGAGTCCTAAGAGAGTGGGACACTACATGGCCCAGAGGGCAGCTGACCAACCCTGTAGAGCTGCCCTGTCCAGCCAGGGTACTGTAAGAGCCAATCACTATGGATCTCTCATGGTCTCACTGATTCTAAACTTGTTAAAAAGTTTTTTCCTCATTGATTTTCATTGCAATATGTTGAGCATCTGTCTAGAGTGTTGGAGAGGGTTCTAATTTGCAAGCACCATAAATAGGCTCTCTGATTAAAGCAGAGAGGAGCTCATTAAGAGCCTGTGGAGGAGCCCATGACATCATTGCTGCAGGCTGAACACAGGGCTTGAGGTTCAGTTTCAGATCAATGCATTTATGCCTCTGTTGCTTGTCGTGTCTTTAGTGCCTGAAGATCAGTGGAATCTTCTAGAAGGAGAAACTGCTCCAGAGCTGTCCTGGTGCAGACCCAGGTCCCAGCTCTCTACGTACATGGTTCAGGGCTCTTCCTCAGCATGAAGCCAAACATCTCTGTGATAGCTCTCCAGTCTTCTATTGCCATGAAACAAGAAGTAGTCTCATTTACTGAGTATTTTCTCTCTGCTGGGATACTGTTTTATGCCATCTTGTTTAATCCTGGCAGAGTGGAGGTGCCATGCCCCATCTCACTGGATGAGGAAGCTGGGCATGGAAAACCTGGTGTACCAGCCTGCGATCCCTGTGATGAGACTGGTTTTAAGCCAGTTGTTGTGTCTTCTTCTATAACTAAGACTTCTAGGGCAGCAGAGGATGAGGTTGTGGGAACTGGAAGTGAAAGTTTTGTCAGTGGGTCACTGGAGTCAATGGTGAGTGGCACCATTCTCACTGCCACCTCTTGATTCCTAGACCTGTGAATCCTGGCTATGGGGGAAACACTGCTGTGTTAGATACTGATTCAGAGCATATACAGCCTCTGGAGAACCTTGGTATTATCACCTATCTGGCACTATAATTTCATCTTTAAAAGGTCATTCCACTTTCTATCAGTGCAGCCACTTCTGGGTGGTGAGAAACATGGGAAGACCAATAAATTCAGTAACAGTGAACCAATTGCTACACTTCGTGCCTGCTATTAAAGCCACCCCTGCTTGGTGTTTGTGTTCCAGTAGCCCAGAAAGACTTACACTGCCTAGGCCCCTTCCACAGGTTCAAGTGACAATGGATGCTCTAGTTTAGACTTAAGACATCTCCCCAGTTCTCATGTTTTCAACAGTAGAGACTTCAAAAGTGATTGTCTAAAGAGAGCTCTGCCTTCTTCACAGCACAATGCACTGATCACATTGTTATCAGTGGCATGTTTGGAGGTAGTAGAAACTCAAGAAGGTGAATAATATTTTGACTCACATAGGTTGTAACTTCACCATCATTTGCTTTGAAAATTTTGAACTTTTTCATGATCTTCTGGAAGTCATAGTATAGAAGAGAGGTCTGATGCCAGAATTATTCACTCACTTTGGAAGAGATCCTGTATTTTCTTTTCTTTTTTTTTTTTTTTGACCCTGTATTTTGTTTACACCATGAAAATTCAGAATCTTTCCTTTTTATTTTGTGTTCTGAAATTTCTTAAGTGGTCTGAATTTAGTTTTGTCATTCAGTTTCTTTCATGATATTTGATAAATTCATTCAGAAAAAAATATATATATTTCTTTGTCTTTGGAAAACTGTCATATTTTGAGAATGAATTATTGAATTTTATACTATCTTCTCTTTTAACTTCTTTAATTAGAGATCTTCATGATTATGTTTTCAATTTATTATATTTTTCAACTTTTACCTTTTGTGCTTTTGGATTAACTCAAATATATCTTGTTCATTTTTATTTAAATAAATATTTTTGGTAAGAATTCACAAATAGATAACATCTTTTTTTCTACTTTTGATCTGTTCATAGGGCATTTTATCATTGTTTTATCAATGCCATTTGTCAGAGGCAATTGGCCTTTGTATACGTGGCTTTCTCCACACATGGTGAATGTCCCTGAAGAACAGCTTGTTATTCTTGTTTGTGTGTATACAGTCAAGAATGAATACTGTGTTTTAGGGAGGCAGAATGTTCTTACTAAGCCATATTATGAGAAGATCTGTTTCCTTGATAAGAGCTTCTTTGAGAGGCAAAATCAGTTGGCAATTTTTTATATGGGAAGGTAATGATGATGAGAAATTTTCATTTTCAGGTACAATTTGTTGTGCTTGCCCGGAAGAATATGCATTTCTGTGGTGCCCTTCGAGATCTGAATGTTAAATTTATTTGTTGTCTGGCCTTGTCTAGGGCTACCAGGTGATTACTCATACACTGTGTTGGCCATATCTGTGAAAGGTTAATTTGGATGAAATTAATACCTATTTTAAAACTTTGTGTTATGGTCAGTCATATGTGTGCACAAGTGGACTCAGGAAAAGCTCAGGAAAACAAACTTTGAAATCCACTGGGCCCCAGAGCCAGGAGGCCTGGTAGACCATGTAGTGCCACTTGGGTACCCTCTGGTGGTCAGGAGGTAGGAGAGAGGAAACCAAGGGTTGGGGAGGTCAGCACATGTGTTGTGATTTTCTCAGAAAGAGTTTAGCATGGGCTGGTTTGAGTCTTTGTTGTGGGCTTTAATCTGTGAAGTGGCCCCTCATATTTCATCCCTGACCCTGAAACTTTTAAGACAAAGGTGGTCAAAGGCGCATTGTTGAAGTGTCCTGTACTACCCCCGAAAGTGGCTAATTCTGAGAGGGGCACTCTACTGAGTCTGAAACGTTCTCTGCTTTTTATAATATTGAAAAGTCATAAAATCTAGGCAATAAGGTATGTTCACCTTTTTAAATTTGGTAGTTTTCAAACAAAATAAATTACTGTCTCTCAAATGCATGGGGCTCATTTAATCAGTTGAAGACCAAGAAAACCCAAAGTGACTCACTTTGAAGAGAGAAGAAATTTTGGTAGCAGTGAACACTTGGATTTAAACTGCAATTCTTTCCTGAGCCTTTGGCCTGCCATCTTTCCCTATCAATCTTTCTCTCACCAAGGCTTCACATTCATGTGAGCTGTTATTTTTAGTAAGTCCCTCTGTACATACACTCTATTTCTTAGAAGAACTCTTCCTGGTACAAACTTTGCTATGAAATGTGTGGTGGTTGTAGATGAACAGAATCTGAAATTTGATTTTTCTCAATGGTTTTGGCGTTACTGCAACATGGTTTCTAATTTGATTAATTCAGACACTCAAGGGTCTAATTTTAGTAGGCAAGAGAATGATAGTGAATATTTCAGAGCTTTCAGTGATACTCAGCCATCTGCTGCAGCATGGGTTCTAGGGGTTCACCACCGCTGCTCTAGAGGCATTTACATTGTCACTACTGGATACTTATTTAACACATATAGGGCAGAAGGGTGCAGGTGATTAGGACTGGGTATTCTTTTTTATTAGTACACAATTGCAATGAGTAGCATTTACATTCAGCTTGGGGGGTTAGATACAAATATATATACATAACACACCCTCATCATTTTTATTTCCCTGGACTATGCCCTGTCATTTCCTCTCTCTTTTATTCAGATACCCTTCCTGTCTACAGAGTCCTTCCTTTTTCTTCATATGACCCTTTACTGTGTTTTTTGCTTGTTTGAATTTTACATATCTTATATTACAGATACCATGTGATATTTAACCTTTTGTGACTCGCTTATTTCACTTAGTCTGGTCTCAAGATCCACCCATTGCCATACAAACAACTCAAATTTACCTTCCTCATGGTAGACCAATAATATATGGCATATTTATATTTACATGACATTTTCTTCATGCATACACCTATTGATGGTCATATAGATCACTGCCAAATTTTCACTATTATGAGCTGTTCTGTTACAAACGTGAGTATATATCACTATGGTAGGATGACACTAGTGTTTTTAGGAAGATACTAAGAAAAGGAATAGGGTCCAATGGAATTTCTGTTTTTAGCTTCTTGAGAAGTGTCTGCACTGATTTTTATAGTAATTGTATAGACTACATTCCTACCAATGAGGTTCTTCTCCAACAACCTCACCAGCATTTGTTGCTTTTTGAATCCTTGATTCTTCTTGGCATAAGGAGGTATCTCAGTTGTGATACTATTTGCATTTTTCTAATGGCTAACAGTGCTGAACAGTTTTTCATGCATTTATCAATCATTTGTATTTCTTCTTCTATGAAATGTCTATCATTTCAATTGTTCATTTTTTAATATGATCTTTATTTCTTGGGCATTTAATTTTCTGAGTTTTTTATAAATTATAGATACTGTATTATTCTCTTTTGGAGAGTAACCAGTAAAAAAGAATTCCCCACTGTACAGGTTTTGTCTTCACTCTGTTTGTTGTGCAAAAGCTTTAAAATTTATTCATCTATTTATCTGTGGGTTTTTTGGGGACAGTTTTACTATGCAATTCAGGCTGGCCTTGAATTTACTATGTAGCCCAGGCTGGCCTTGAACTGGGTGTGATCCCCCTGGCTCAGTCTCCTAAATGCTAGGATTATAGGCGTGAGATTTTAATTTAATATAATCTCACTGGTTGATCGTTGGAATTATTCCTTGTACAACTGGGATTCTGTTCAGAAGCCTTTACTTATGCCCTTATTTGGAAGAGTCTGGCTATTTTTTCTTCCAGATGGTTCAGTGATTCTGTTATAGGACTTTGATCTATATTGGTTTGATTTTTTTTTTTTTTTTTTTTTTTTTTTTTTTTTTTTTTTTTTTTTTTTTTTTTTTTTTTTTTTTTTTTTTTTTTTTTTTTTTTTTTTTTTTTTTTTTTTTGCTTTTTGGAGACAGGGTCTTGCTCTGCAGTTCAGGCTGGCCCCGAGCTCACTATGGTGCCCAGGCAAGCCGCCGCGAACTCAGCAATCCTCCTGTCTCTGCCTCCCGAGCGCTGGGATTACAGGCGTGAGCCACCACGCCCAGCATTATATGTGGTAACCGGGGATCGAACTCAGGTCCCTACATTTGCGAGGCAGGCGCCGGAACCACTGAGCTAACCCTCCGGCCCCTATATTGGTTTGATTTTAGTACAGCAGACAGTTATGGATCAAGTTTTGTTCTTTTCCAAGTGGGTAACCAGTTTTCCTGGCACCATGTTGAAGAGGCTGTGTTTTCTCTAGCATATATCAATTGTCAAAATCAGCTATCTGAAGGTATCTAGGGGGATTTCTGCATTCTCCTACTCCACTGATTGGTATGTCTACTATTGTGCTGGTACAGTGCTGTTTCTATGGATGTGGACTTGTAGTATCTTGAAATCTTATTCCTGTGGACTCCAACAATCACCTTCTATTTTCCTCTTTCCTACAACTCCTAGTAACCACCTTTCAAGTCTGTTTCCATGCTTATGGCTTTTAATGGAGTCCAGATAGCAGTGAGACCTTTTGTGTTTAGTCTTTCTGTGCTTACCTTATTTCACTCAGGATCCCCCATGTTTATTCATGTTGTTCCAACAAAAGCAGTTCATTCTTTTCAGGGCTAAGTGGCACTCCAGTATGTGTGTGTGTGTGCGTGTGTGTGGGGTGATTGGGGGATTAAATATGGGTTGTTTAAATAAAGCCATTCATTATGGTAAATTGCCATCAATTTTGCTCAGAATACTCCTCACCTTGAACACATGTATCCCACAGTTCTCACCACATTCTGAAATAGTTCTGGAAGTCTTCTTTCATAAGTGTCCTTATGAGGTGTGATGAAAAATATGATGGATATACTGGTACAAATTCTCCATGTTGAATGTGTTCATAATGTATGTATAAAATGTACCAATTAAATCAATTTAAAAAAAATATGGTGGGTACTGCTGCCTAGTGCCACCCCATAGAAAGGCAGACTCTTAAAAGCATTATGCTGTGATCCACCTTATTAACTGAATCTAACCACATGTGATTTCTGACTCTTTCTCAAAATAAGAATAACCAGAACAGGTAAACATTTTGAGTAGCTTCAGGACATGGAGACAGCAATGAAAGCAATGACAACTCAAACTGCTCATGAAACAAGAATCCTAGAATTTCTTCAGAAAGTGGCACCAGTGTGTTAAGAATGAGGAGGATATCCTGGGATAAATCAATGACAATGTGACTTTTGTTATAATAATTTAAGCACATGCAACATTTACTGTATGTTTTGTATGCAGAACCTCATTTTCTGAAATTAGTTTATTAATTTATAAACCTGCCAACAGTGCACATGCATACCCTTTCTCTCATCAACAATGCTCATTATCCTCAGCTCTGTGTTTGATAATAGGTGATGTCTCATTGTGATTTTAATTTACATTAGTCATAGATATGCTGATCACTTTTTCATGAGCCACTTCTCTCTATATATAGATTCTTTTGTGAAGGCTTTTTGATTAACTTTGTTGGAATTGGATTATTTTCTTGCTGTTTAGTTCCTTGTTTATTTTGGATATTAAGAACTTTTATGGCTTGTTTCCAGACGTTCCCCCACAGACTCATGTGATGGGGCTCTTCAGAGGTAGCTGGATCTCAAATGCGCAACACTGGCATCCAGGTTGTGATGCTGGGGTTGGTTAATGGTACCCCTCCCAGGTATGAGTGCTACCCACCCAAAAGCTGGGCAGCCTGAGTAAGATATAAGGAATGGAATGAATAATTTGTTGCTTTCTGCCTGTAGCTTGCTGCTTACAGCTTTTGCTGCCTTTTGCCTGCCATGTACTATTTCTCCTCTGCAATGCCACCCTGCTTTGGAGCCAGTCAAGTATGGACTGAAACCTCTACAAACTGTGAGCTGAGTAATCCTTTTCTTTTTAACTGTGTGTGTCAAGTATTTTGTCTCAGTAATGAAAAAAGTAACTAAGACAGGATTTTATATAGTTTGCAAATATTTCCTCTTAATCCATAGCTTTCCCCCTTATTTTATCATTGGCTTGGATGTCCAGAAGCTTGGAAATATGATACAATTTCTGATTTGGTTGTCTGTATTTTTGGCATCATAGCTAAGCAGTTTTTGCCTAACTAATGTAACAGTTACTCTAGTTTTTTTCTATTTTTTATAATTTTAAGTTTTGCATTTGAGTTGATTTTTTGTATGATATAATAAAAGGAGCTGAGACTGAAAAGTAGACCTACAGTCTTTTCCTGTGAGTTGCTATATTACAATGTAAACTGAGTCCATAGAAGTATAGGGTGTACTTTAAAAATGAGTGCATTACTTGGAAGAAATGAAATCCTGAAGACTATAGTAATGGTGTGCAGGGAGACTTGGTGAAGGAAAGGACAGACAATCCTTGAATCCTGGTGAGTTTTCTGCTAGGAAGAACAACCTCTGTACTCTACCTGAAGTTGTCACACCTGTGTCTCTATGGAGATGGCGATGTTCTCCCTTGAGGTAGGTGCGCTGGGGCACATCGTGAAATTTTGCAGGAACCTTCTCATCTCTTCTGTGCTGTGAGGCCTATGATGAGCCTGAAGGCCCCCTCACTGTGAGGACAAGGTGTAGCCCGTGAAAAAGTACATCAGTCATAAAAAAATAAAGGCACTTTTATTTCTCTGACTTATACAAACAGAAATCTGGGCTATGAGTATGGAAAAAGGTATTTGGATGTAGAATAATGGAAAAGCATACAGGTAGATCAGCTCATTTGATTGACTGATTGTTTTGTAGGGCTAAGGAATCAAATCCTGGCCTCCCACATGTCAGCAGTAAGAACTCTACCAATGAGCTATACCCAACATGTGTAGGGATGGGGTTCTAACCAGACAGAGTCTGCACTCAAGTTGAAGCTCGGTGAGTTAGGAAGGGCTCCGACTTTGGCTGAGGACAAATGCTTGTGTACGAGTAACTTTCATTTGTGCTTATAACAGACAGAGGCAGAAGGTGAAGTTGCTGTTTCACACAGGGAGCCACAGTACCCTGTGCACCATGAGCAGCATTAAGGAGGCTCATTGGAAAAAGGGAGGTGACCAGCTATCCCTACCCAGGGAGCCTGCAAGCATAACGGTGAGGCTGGACCAAAAATTAGATCATTTTAATGGCTGCCGATGATGTTCTCACAGTAGAGGTAAAGCAGCCCACCACGAGGTTCGGGACCCTGTGACTGTGTCTGTGGGCCTTGCAAGTGAAAGTGGTTTCTTCTGAGCCATGACCATGCTCCTATGGCCTGAACAGGCTTTGTGGACTGGCCTACTTCTCATTCTAGGCATCACACTCTAGCCCTGCACTTAACCTCTTCCTCATTAAGACTCCATACTTAGTTTGGTTGGAAGATGAGTACTTCCAAAAAATCTTTATTAAAACAATGATTAAAAATCCTTCCCTTGGCTCCTGGGTTTTCTCTGCAAGTCGCTCTTAGCTCAGATACAGCAGTTGGCTGCCCCGTTGAAGCAGGTGCCAATGATTTTGGAAAAGATGGGACAATTGAAATAGATACAGCTTCCTCCACGATTGACGCAATCTTCATTGTCAGATGTACCTCCTTGACCATGTAAGCCTTGCAAACCCGCGAGGAGGCCAGCACCTGCAGGGAGGGAGCAGGACAGTTCAGACTCTGGGCTTTTGGTGACAGTGACTTTAGGTTTGGGGAGGCAGGCAGACCACTGCGTGAGACACAAGGGGTTTCCCTCTTCCAAGGTATTTGTACGGAACTGACCTTTGGGCTCCAAATGACACTGGCTCTGTGAGGAGCTCAGTCTCCAGAGCAAGGTGGCTCTGAGTGGGCTTCTTTTGCCCAGAGATAGTAAAGGGTCTTGACCTCATCGTACCTTTTTTTGAACGTGTCCTCTGTTTCAAAATGCTAAGGTGGGTTCCTTGCCGGCAGCACACCCTACCCTGGCCACCTTGGTGCCCTTCTGTCACAGGGGTCCCTATGATTTGAGTCCTTGCTTCTCCACCTTCCACACGTCCCTTTCTGCTGAAAACTATGACTCTTTACTCTCAGGGTGTGACATGGCTACACCAAAAGACTTATAAGATTCCAGAGAGATCTGCAGGACTTTTCAGTTGGAATTTACTCTGCTTTGTGCTCAGAATCACAGCATTTCCTGCATATAAAGTCCCCAGCCTAGTCTTCTACTATGTCCAGTAGGGACAAAGACATGCCGTGATATTCTTGGTCAGTGACACTCAAGCCAGTTTTTCCAACTTCCAGGGGTAGAAGTTAAAGGATGATTTGTGTCTTATCAGAATTACCACGTTGACCTCTAACCCCAGGTCCTCACATGCAACTCTGTGTAGAGACAGAACATTTCCAAGCATAATTAAGATGAAAATAAGGCAGCAGTGTGGACTGTAATCTGGTATTAGTGATGTGCTTGTTAGAGGAGATTAGGACACAGGCAGGAGGTGAGTCAGGGCTGAGGAACAATGCTGTATTCCACAAATGGATACAGTTGTCAGCGTCCACTTTACCATAAATAAAAAGCCAGTCATGGGAAATGCCAAGCTTAGTGTGCAAAGTACAGAAAGCATTGTGGGGCTGCCCTCAGTGTGCCTAGGACACACAGACAGAAACACAAACCTCTAACAAGACACACAGGGTCTGTTCTTTCTCCTGCAGATGGGAGGCCAAGCCCAGCACTCAAGGTCCCAGAGAAACACTCTCCCAGCACTGCCCTCCCTGTGGGCACGAGGGAGGATTTCTGGGCAGTAGCAGCTCCTTAGAGCTGCACTCAGGCTGGGCACATGGTGCTCAGGGGCTCCTGGCTTTTCCCCGGGGCTCTGTGCCTGCTCTTTGTAGGATACGGGCTGAGATCTCTTCACTGACAGGCGGCCACACAGGCCTGTGGCACAAAGCACAGAGTGGCCTCGGGACTCCCCGAGCTCTGCTGGTGGCGACTCCTGAGCTCTGCGCCAGCTGGAATGAAGGCCCAGGTGTGGCTGTCCCTGCATAGTGTCGGGATGTGGGCTCAGAGCTGGGCTTTGAGCGGGGTGCTCACAGCCACATTCAGTTAGAGCAGAGAAAAGTTAGACTCGTCAGATGGGGAGATGGATTTACAGTCTGTGAGTCTGGACTGTGAGCAACCTCTTCTCATCAGGAAACTGCCCACCAAGCCAAGGTAGGTGTAAAGTCCATGCAGTCCGTGCGCATGCTCCCTGGCAGGCGCTGACGTTTTCCAGTCTTCAGAAACTCATGTCAGAGCTCAGACAGTGGGTTTTTCTCCTTCTCCATGGCTCCCATTTGACCACACAGACACTCTGCACTTAGGCTGCTTCTGTTCCCAGGGTGCAGATGGGAGAGGGAAGCCAAGTGGACCAGTTAGACAAACCTCTAGGACAACGTGTTATGCAGAGAATAGTCCAACAAGGCCTTGAGGCAACTGTCCAGCTGTTTTGGTCTTAGCTCCACCGTGTTGCTGATGAGGAAACCGAGGCTCAGAAATATGGGACTTGGTGCAGGTCACTGAGAGAGCCGGGATGGAACTATGTGCTGGGCCCTCAGCACACAGCCATCTCGTCTCCATCAGGGGCTGTGTGGCTCTGTCCCAGAGAAGTGGACATCCTGTCCTGAGTTCCCCCTCCCCTGACCCGGAAGGCCCAGTCTGGGAGGGAGCCTGGGTTTCCCAGGCAGAGGGAAGGCATCTGTGGGTCCCTGAGGTCTGCAGAGAGCTGATTCCCAGGCACTGGCTGGGATGGTCTGGTGGGAGTTGGTGGCTCCTGCCTGCAGCAGGCCACCTGCAAGGCCAGCCCAGTGACCCGGGGGAGGAGGGAGGTGCCTCTCTCTAGGTGCAAAGCTGGCCTCCCAGTGTGAGAAGCCTCCCAGTGGGACAGACCGGAACCCGTTCACATCATTTAGGCGTTAGTGCCTGGAACAAAGGAGTGGTCTGGAATCATGATGCCCGCTGGTGCCTAGTATTGTGGCTGCCCAGGGTTTCAGTGCCCAGCCCTGCTGGCTCCTGCTGAGGGCCCTCTGGACAGTGCAGTGTCCCTCCAGGGGGCATGGTGCCTCTGTAGGTCTCAGGCTTACCTGGGGTGGTATAAAGGTCAAGGACGCAGAACACCAGCAGCAGAAAGCAGCGAGTCCTCATGGTGACCAGCTGGCCTGGACCCGGTGTGTGGAGGAAAGCACAGCTCCCTCAGAAGCTGAGGCAGCAGAGGCTCCCGACGCTGGGGCACAGAGGTATTTATAGAGAGATCAGATTGCACAACTTCACGGCTGGAGGAGGTGTTAGAATCCAGGGCGAAGCTCTAACAAATAGCCTTCGTGTCCTGTGCCCTGAATGGTCTCCAAGTCCTGAGGTCACATTATTCCTGCGCAGTTCAGGTTGAACTTAGCTCTCGTCCTAGAAACCCAAACTCGTATCTCCTACCAGGCCTGTGTGCTCTCCCAGTTTGGTGGTTCGAGCACTTTCTGGCAGGCAGCTCATAGCAGATTCCCTCTGCAGCAGTGGCTGAGATGCCCTGAGCGGAGGCCATGGCCCAGGCAGGCTCAGGCTGCTGCTGGCCCCTTGTTCTCACCCTCACGGCTCACCCTTCCCTGATGGCACTGCTCCCTGCTCTGTTTCCTGGCTGCGTGAAGGCAGCAGGTTTGCTTTTCCACACCGTCTGTCCTGATGCTCTTGCCCTGGAGCCTGCTTCCTACGGACCAATGCTCCTGACCCAGGTCCAGCCTCTCCTCTTTTCAGAGGTGTCAGGTTTTGGTCCCCACAAGGAGAAAGCTGACCAGGATGCGTGGATTCTAGCTTGAGTGTCGTTTTCCTGGGAACTCCTGGAAATCGTTCTTACAGAAGAGAACTCTGATGTCAGACTGAGACATTTCCTCTCTCCTATAAAGTTTAGGGTCTTGTGTGTATAGTTTGTGTTGTGAAATTTTATGAAACAGTTTCTCCATGTGAGTGTTTGCTCACTCAGTGCCTACCTGGCTTTGGGTCAGCTCTTTCACTTTAGAAATCATGTTTCATTAGGTCTGAGAAAAACTTTTTTGATGATATATTTTTGTATTTCTTTTAACCAGAGAACTTTTGGATGTTTCGTGAATATATCTCACCTTTTCTTTTCATCTCTTCTACTTTTTGTTTTTTTTTTGGACTTAGAATATTTTACAAGTTTTATTTTGCCAGTGATTCTCAAAAGTCTGACGCCTTCCTTCCATTCTCTGATCTCTCTGAGCACTGCATTACTTTCTTGTGGATGTGAGTGTCTGAGTCTGTTGTGTTTGTGTGGCATGGCTTTCCCATCACAGGGCAGCATCCCTTGTGTCTTGTTATTCTTGGTTGTGTATTTGCGTTGAAATCCACACCGTGTTCCAGGGAGGCAGGGTGTGCTTCCCAAGCTATTTTACTGGTAGATATGTTTCCCTGATAAGTTCTGTGAGAAGCAAAGCCTGTTGCAGTTTTATACACAGGAAAGTCATGATGTGTGTGAAATATTCATTTTCAAACACAGCAGGATGTGCATCTCTACAACGCACTTAAGGGTCCTTCGAAGGTTAAATTTATTTATTACATTGTCAGGCTGAGGGTTACCAGATAATTAGTCAAGCATTATTCTAGGAAAGGAAATGTTTGATGAGTTTAACACGTGTTCTATATGATTCTGTGTCACAGTCAGTCAGGTGTGTCCACAGGAGGACCCAGGATGGGCTGAGGAGGGCAAGGGTTTTTATCCTCACAGACCTCAGTCTAAGGGCTGTGGAGCGCCACTTAGGGTGGCACAGGAGAGACTTGATGGGAAGCAGATCCGCTAGCAAATCTCCTTGTTTGGAATCAGACAGAATTTTTCTCTTAGGCTTCAGTCTGTCATTTTCCACTCAGATTTCAGTTCGCCAAAAATCCACAGGCCTGTGAATGGATCCTTTAGAATAAGACACTCTTTGTTTATCCTTCTTCCATTTCTCAGCAGAACTGTTACTGACAGTGGTTTCATAGGTGGGATCATTCTAGAGGAGCAGAATCCTAAGGATGAGTTTCCTAAATCTTTCCCAAAGTTTCTGGAAGTGGCTTTATGTATAGGAGGAAGGAGGCGAGAAGCCCTGTGCAGAGTGGCTTGGTAGGTACACATACACACAATATCATCCTGGATACTTCTGCTTAAGTGCTTATGAGGGACAGAGTATTGTATGGTTCTTCTGGGCATTTCTGTTAAACACTAGTGATAAGAAAGGAAGGTTTCTGCTAGTACTGTTGGCCAAGGTGGAGAAATAAAAAGGTGACCTCAAGGAGTTCATCTTCCAGTCCAAGAGCAACATATTTGACTAAAAAGTCCCAATGTCTGTCCAGATGGTGATCTCCCCTCTAGTAGCAGAAGACTGAGATTTTTCTGAAAAAATGTTAACACTATTTTAGTTGACAACTGGTGACGGTATGCATTCTGGAGGTACCATGTAGTATTTGGTAAAGTGTACAATACACATGAGTAAAGCCAGCTATGAGCATATCCATCCAGCACTTGTCTATTGTGGGGACAGCTCTGAAGTTAATATCTCAGCTCTCATGAACATAAACTGTTTATTCCTTTGAGCTGAAACTAAGTATTCTTTGACATAAACCTCCCACCTGTCTTCTCCTCTCAGTCGCTAGCACCTACCAGTCTACTGTCTGCTCCTATGGATCTGACTTGGGTGCCAGATGAGCAAGATTGTGTGTTATTTGTGGGTCTGGGCCTGGCTCAGTTCACATAGTACAACATCCTCCAGGTTCGTCATGACTTTGCACATGTCAGGGCTGCAACCCTCCAGCTGGCTAAACGGCATCCGTGGTCACGTGTCCTGTCTGCTCCAGTCGAGCTCCCAGGGTTGCATGGGTAGTAGATTTATTACTTCATCTACTGTCAGTAAGATTTCTGTGAATATTCATGGCAGATATGTCTTTGGCAAATGTATTTGAACTCCTGGCATATTGTATATGTTGTGGAATTGCTCTTTATGTGGTATAATTGACAAGTAGTCTTTCTCTTTTTTTTTTAAAAAAGATTTCAACACGTGGCAAGTTTTTTAATTTTTTTTTTTTTTTTTTTTTTTTGCTTTTTGGAGACAGGGTCTCGCTTTGTAGTTCAGGCTGGCCCTGAGCTCACTATGGTGCCCAGGCAAGCCTAGAACTCAGCAATCCTCCTGTCTCTGTCTCCTGAGTGCTGGGATTACAGGCGTGAGCCACCACGTCCGGCACTGTGGTATGCGGTGTTGATTGTTGGTGGGCATATCTCCACGCCCAGCATTATATGTGGTTACCGGGGATTGAACTCAGGTCCTTGCGCTTGCGAGGCAGGCACCGGAACCACTGAGCTAACCCTCCGGCCCAAGTTTTTTAATTTTTAAGAATTTTACTAGTGTGTGGTTCCAGTGCATAATATTCACATCCATCATGAGAAGTTGATACATTTCCATAATACATCTCAGTTCTCTTCCCACATTTCTCCTCCCTGTCTTCCCTCTCCTTCCATCTTTTGGTTCCCTTTCCATTTGCAAAATATTAGCCTTCCTATTTCGTAGTACTTATTTTTAAAATTTTACTCTTTAGGGCCGGAGATTTAGCTCAGTAGTTCCGGCACCTGCCTCGCAAGCTCAGGGTCCTGAGTTCGATCCCTGGTAACCACATACAATGCTGGGCATGGTGACTCATGCCCACCAGCAATCAATACCACCTACCACAGTGCCAGGCATGGTGGCTCACACCTGTAATCCCAGCACTCGGGAGGCAGAGACAGGAGGATTGCTGAGTTCGAGGCTTGCCTGGGCTATATAGTGAGATGAGGGCCAGCCTGAACTAAAAAGCAAAACCCTGTCTCAAAACAAACAAACAAAACAAAACAACAACAATAAAAAATTTTACTCTTTAAATTATACATCGGATCTCTCATTTAAGAGAAAGGAGACCACATTTAAGCCTGTGTGACTGATTTATTTCATTTAATATTATGATCACAAGCTGCACTTGTTTTCTAGCAAATGACTTAAACTAATCTTCGTGGCATTGGAATATTGCATTATACACAAAAACTACATTTTCCTTACCTGTGCCATTATTGATGGATATACAGGCTGCTTTGAAGACTGAGTTGTTATGAGCTGTGTTATAAAATTCATATGCACAGATCACTGTAAATAATGTCTTTTAACTATTTCTGGAAGGTAACTAGAAGGGGAATCGCTAGGTCAAATAGAATGTGTAGTTTTAGTGTTTAGAGGCATCTTTACACTGATTTCTGTAGTGGTTGTACGAGTTTACATTCTGCCAGCACTGTAGGATTCCTTTATTCATGCCTTACCAACATTTGATATTATTTGATTTTGGGGTTATTTTATTTCTCTAATAGCCAGAGATGTTGAACATGTTTCTAGTGTTCTTATTGGCCATTTCTAATTTTTTTTTTGAGATGTGTCTATTTTTTTTTTGGTCAGGTCTTTTAATTTTTGAATTCTTTATATATTCTAGATATTAGTCCTCTGCCTGAGGAGTAGCTGGCAAGCATTTTTTTCCCCATTCTGTAAGTTATTTGTTCATTCTATTGATTCTTTCATTTGCAGTACAGGAGTTTTAAAAAACTTAATATAACCTTATTTGTAAATTCTTGATATTATCTCTTCTGCAACTGAGGTTCTATTCATCAAGTCCTTGCCTATGCCTATGATGTTGAGAGTTTTACCTATTTTCCACTAAGTGTTTCTGAATTAATATATAAGCCTTTGATCTATTTTAATTTTGGTTTTGTATAGGGTCAGAGATATGGGTCTAAATTCTATCTTCTGCATTGAATAGTTAGTTTCTCACCATATCCTTCAGCATATGTTTTTGCCCCCTTTGTCAAAGATCAGTAGCGAACATGCCAGGGGTGTTTCTGCCATCTCTATTCTGCTCTATTGCTCTATCTGTATGTTTTTGCAGCAGTATCATAGTATCATACTGCTTTTCTCTTTCTGCTTTTGCTATTCTGGGTTTCCTCTGGTTCCATTTGAATTTTAGGATTATTTTCTCAATCTGTGAGAAATATTTTTGTTATTTTTGCAGTATGGCCATTTTGACAATATTGTCTCTATCTGTTCAGGAATAGCAGGTATCTTTCCATTTTCAGACGTCTTCAATCTCCTTTTCTTTATGAGGTCTTTCATTTTTTGTTTTCTAGGTACTTAAATTTTGTTGAAAATATTTTTTTCTGAATGTCTTTCTCTTTGAGCTCATTACTGGAATAGTTGTTGATTTTTGCCCTGACACCTTGTTGAATTTTTATTAGTTCTAATAATCTTTTCATGGAATTCCTTTGTTTTCTATGTGAAAGAGCATATCGTCTGTGATTAAGATTAATTCTCTTTTCTATCCCTTTTATTTCTTTCTCCTTTCAGCTGCTCTGTGTGAAGTCTGAAGTCCTGTGTTGTACAGTATTGGTGATGGCAGTGAAAGAAAAGTCTTACTTGTGTCATAAGAACAAAGTCATGTCTACTTCTTCCAAATGGTGTGTGACACAAGAACCACTTTGGTCTGAGTATGAGATGCTTCAGAAAAAGTTTTTCTTTATTAGGACAATGATAACACATCTTTGGCCTCTGTGTTTCCTGTCAAGTCCCTCTCCACTCACGAGCAGCACTTCGCTGTTGGCCCATTGCATTGCCCAATCTCCTCAAGGTTCCCAGGGCAAGAGTAAGAGTAGCACTGTCCTCCTTCCGCAATGCATTTCATGTACTCGGTTCTATCCCTCATACTTGCAAGGAGGCTGCCACCTGCAACAAGGGAACACAGCACTTCAGACTCATGTCCTGCAGTCACCCAAGCTTAGGGCTTCATTCATCCCACCCACGCAGCGCAGTGAAATCCTTGCTTCCTGTTTCTAGGAAGACATTTAGAACTAAAGGTTTGAAAGTGCTTTGATATAATGAAAGGTGACATGTCTTTTCTCTTGTCTGTTTTTTTCAGCAATTGAATTGTTGGCATGTACAGATTCCTCCTGTGTTCCTTTTGATGGAAAGCAGAGGAGGCTCACATAGGATGTAGATTTCTAGAGCCAGATGGACTGCGTAGCCCCACAGATCTAACTTCTGTATGAATCTTTCTCCAGTGATTAAACCAAGACCTCTAGAGTCCCAGGGCATGAAGCCAGCAAAGGAGGGCTGGGCATCTCTGGCCCAATTCAGTTCTCAGCCAGCACCCCGAGCTGCTCCTTTACAATGTGAACAGCATTAAACAAACTAACCGAAGCCATTAGCTTCAGTGATCTGGTACATTACAGACACAAAAGAAATGATGATGGACCAGGTGCTGGTGTACTTTCGCTGCCTTCTGAGTTCTGGAAGAGTGGGGTGTGTGATCTGTTTAAACCACAGAATATGCCTGGACCAGTTTCTCAAATCTGAAACTTAGGAGACTGAAGTGCATGATTCCACCCACTTCTGTCCTCCTGAGGCTCGTCCTGGGCCCTTCGGTGAGCAACAGAGACTCTGAACAGTACTTGGGGTTAATCTTTGAAGGAACACACTGCTCTCCCTGCTTCACACACAGGGAAAGTGTGGCCCAGAGGAACTGAGGAAGTTGTTGCCCATTATCTTATACCTGCCAAACCACGTTCCACCCTCTACAAAGTCAGTGTCTCTGCCCCATCGACACCCGGGAAGATGTGCACTTCCAAGCATGTTTGGAGGAAGAGGCCACTTCCAGGCATTCTCCTTGGGCCTCTGCACCTAAGACCCAGAATGAAACTGATGGATCTGGTTTACTGTTTTTGGGTCTAGTTATGAAATGCAGGGTGATCTGTAGCTCTGGAGTATGGCTGATCCAGAGTGTCCTCTCCCTGGGGATCTTACTCCACTCTTCCTCCATCGCCAAGCTGAGGTGTTAAGGGTGGGACTGAGGGACCCAATGAGTACATTCATGACCATTAACAAAATGATATTAGAATTAAAGAACTATGTAGAAAAGCATATAGTACCAAGTGCCTAGTTACAAAGCTAAGAAAACCAGTCCAATACTTCTCTTTGCCAGATATAAAATAATTTGAATAGAAAGAAGTAAAGGAGTGGAAATGCCACATTTAAGCATTTGAAGATTGTTTTTTAAATGAGTTTTTTTTTTCCAAATTAATCTTCAATTTCAAGCTGATACTTTAAAAAACACAGAGGTTTCCCTCAGTGAATCTTGGTAAGCCAATTATAAAATCTGTTTGGAAATTCAAAAGGCCAAGATGCCCTGGGTGGCAAGAGGTGGGAGTTACTGCATGGGATTGTAAGACTCTAGAGCTGCTGTGGTGAAGGCCAGGTGAGGACACAGGGCGACCAGTACAGGATGGGGCAGAATGGGAAGGGGGACACGTGGAGAGTCAAGGTACAGCAGGAGCTCTGGGAAAAATATGGAGAAATGGTGCTCAATTCTCCTCTTCCTTCAAAATATATGTGTGTGTGTACATATGTGCACAGAGACACACACACACCTTGAACGTCATCACCGGATGGACTGGATGGCCTAAATGTAAATGGAAAAACAATGAGCTTTTATTCAATAAAATTTCCAACCACCTTGGGAGTAAGAGGAGGAGTAAGGAAATATGTCTTATATGAGCTACGAAAGGTACGAACTCCAAAGAAAAAGCTATGACACATTTAACTGCACTAAAATAATGATAAAAATCCCCAAGAAGTTTCTACTGAAAGATTAGAAAATTCAGACATAAGGCAAGAGGAACTATTTGTGATACATATAATAGGTGACAGGGTTTCTATGCAAATACATAGAGAGCAACTAGGATTCACAGGCAAGAGAGATACGCTGAGAGAAAATATAGATGAAAGACAAATAGCTCTTTATAAAACCTAACTGAATGATCTATAACTATATATACAGGTGCCAATTTATTACTTATCAGGAAAATGCAAATTAACATGCTACGGGAGAACCCTACAACTCAGCAGTTGGCTAAAATGTAAAAGGATCCAACATTATCAAGCACTGAAGATTATGTGGCCCAATGAGAACTCTCACTTGCTGATCATGGGCATGTAAATTAGTGTTTCAATTTTGGAGAACAGTTTGACATTCATTATGTATTCAACTTGAACACAAGCATAGCCTGAGACCAAATAATTCTGGCTTCCAAGGTATAGAAATAGGGGCCAATAGCCTTATTTGACAGATTGAAACACACACAAATCAAAATGTGCTGTTCAGTGTGGACAGCCAGGTGCTGACAGCTCGAGACAAGCAGGAAGTGACATCCTCAACCACTGGTATGTGAAGCTGGGATGGATGGTTTCATGGCCTGAAAGCACAGGTCACAGTACTCCCAGCCTGTGGACTTATGACAACTGTGCACAGAGCTCCAGAAGCCCAGCATCCTCTGCTCAGGTGCAGGCTCTTGCCAGGCCCCGGACTTACCTGGGAGGACCTGCAGGGAGAGCACGCAGCACATGAGCAGAAGCAGGAAGTGTGTCCGCATGGTGACTGCCACGCAGGCCTGGTGCAGCTTGCAGGAGAGAAACCTTTGGAAGCTGAATACAGAGAGGCCTCCCAAGGCCGCAGAGCAGCTGTATTTGTAGAGACGAAGGATTGCGCAACCTCATAGACAAGGGGAGGGGAGGGGAGGTGTTGGAATCCAGCGGGAATTCTTACAAGCAACCCTTGTGTCCTTTGCCATGAATGGTCTCCAAGTCCCGTGGTCACACTGTTCCTGTGGAGTCCAGCCTGCGTTTCTCTCTTAGCCCGGGACCTGTTTGCTCTCCAGGTTTAGTGGGGCTGAGGGCTCGTGGCAGGCAGCTTCGCACTAGGGCCCCTTGTGTGGTGCCCCAGCGGGTCCTGGCTGCTCTTGAGGTTGTGTTAACCATGACCACATGGGGCATCTGCCGGCTTTGTCCTCTACTTGTCTAAGAATCAAAACAGTACAGGGATAATTTCTCTCACGCCAAGGCTTCTCTTCCTTTCTTTTCTTCTGTAGAACTTTGTTCTTAAGATTCTATCACCTACTTCATTCATCCAACTGGATGGACATGTTTCTGGGATTCTCCAGCTGTGGCTCCCCACAGACACGTCCCTGGCATCCCCAACTGTACCATACAGTTGGATGACACGTTACCTGGGGTCTAAGGACCCCTTGTGTTCATTGAGTGTGCACTGAAGTTTTTTTTTTTTTTTTTTTTTTTGAGACAGGGTCTCGCTTTGTAGTTCAGGCTGGTCCTCAGCTCACTATGTAGCCCAGGCAAGCCTGGAACTCAGCAATCCTTCTGTCTCTGTCTCCCGAGTGCTGGGATGACAGGCGTGAGCCACCACGCCCGGCACTGTGGTACGTGATATTGGCTGCTGGTGGGTGTAAGTCACCACGCCCAACATTGTGGTTACTAGGAATGAATTTGGGACCTTATGCTTGTGAGGCAGGTGCCAGAACCACTGAGCTAAATCCCTGGCCCGCATTGAAGTTTTTTATTGATTTCCACTGTAAGTTTTGGAGCAGCTTCCCAGTATCTGAATAAAGATATTGCTTTACAAGCAGCAGCAGAAAGCTCTTTCTACCACAGGCAGTGTGGAGTTTATTAAGACACATGAGAAACTTACAGAATCATTGTCAGGGACTAAGAATGCAGCTTGAAGTTGAGCTTGCCTGAGTGATGTCCAACTTGGGCTGCTCTGGGGAGGAGCCTGAGGGACTGGAGCCACCGTGTGTCAGACCCCAGAGCAGCCACCACCACCATGAGCAGATGCTGTTCTGCATGGAACCATGATCCTGCAGCACCTTGCATGAATCCTGTGGGGAGCAGAAAGGAAGAACAGAGGCAGGAGAGGAAAGAGAGTGGAGAGAGACAGAGGTGGGAGACATAGGAGAGAGACAGAGACAAAGGCCAAGACAGAGAGACCCCTTTGCACCCCAACTAGAGCATGAACCTCGGCACTTTCTCCATAGCCCTTGTCCAATGTTATGCCTGGCATTTACCATCTCAGCCACAGTGTTAGAAGCAGGTGAGTCTGGGAGAGCGAGAATATTCACATCTTTCAGCACCTTGGCACTGTTTGTGAAAATGGAAACTTTTCCAAACCTCTGAGGAGGAATGATGCTGGGTGGACAAACCTGCAAATGCTGTATGTTTTCACTGAACATTAAAGTTCATTAATTATTATATTCAACAATTGTCACATTTGGGATCCAGGGAGAACCCAGCCTCAAGCCACCAGAGAGAGGACAGCGGATGGACGGGCTGTGAGTTGGGAGGGCTCTGGCGGGGGCACTGCAGAGAGCTGCCCAGGAGCTGCTGTGAGGGGTGGTTATGGAGATGTTCCCAGAAATGGAAAACTTGGCAGGAGGGTGGGCAAGGTCCGGGCCTGGAGTGGAAAGGAGGCCTGCCTTGATCCTCTTCCTGTTCCCTTCTCTCTCCTGGCTGTCACACGTTCTCAGGCAGGCAGCGGGCACAGAGCAAGAGCTACAGGCTGTGTAGCTGATTGCCGCAGGTTTCCCGTTAATTCTCTGTTGGACTTTAGGCGACACATGCTCTGTGCCCTAGCATTTTCTCGGCCTGGAATGCGCGGTCCTACCAGACAGGAAATCATTTCTGTGGGGTTAGTCTGATCCTGAAGTACCCATTCTGCTCTGAACTAAGAGCCATTTTGCTTCTTTAGGTTCTGGAGAATCTCATGGTGTGATTCATTCGTTAGTTTGTTTCTCAGAAAGGAGATTCCAGGGTGGGCTGCTCCCCTGACCCAACAGTACAGACAGGGACAGCAGACCCCCTTCCATGGAGTCCAGAGAGGACTGAGGCACAATGACATTCCCTGAAGTGCCAGGCAAGTGAACAGAGTGGGAGAGTGCCCCAGCAACAGTGCCCAGGAAGGCTCACACATATCTATAGTGCACTGTCCATAGGACATCTCACTGTCAGTAGGAGGTGGCAGGTGGGCAGGGCACAAAGTGCAGGAGAGATGACATACTTCAATTGTAGGGTGGGGACCCACGCCCTTGGGTGAGAAACACAAGTGTGATGAACATATTGGTCCCAGAGAGGCAAGGCCGAGTGGGAGCGCTGAGTGGAGAAGGCCAGGTGAGCGTGCAGCAGAGGCAAGGGTGATCAGAATGACCTGACTCAGGCGGCACTGTGGGCACTGCCTACTTTATCATGCTATTTCAGGAGGTGAACTACGTAGAAGACCTCCTAAACTGTTACTAACCTTAAATAAACAGAAAACTGGTAGGACAAACGAACCAGAATGTTTCTCAAATTGTAGCAACAGAGAATTACAGCTCCTCAACCAATTCCCAGATTTCAGCCAGTTTATGGATACAGAACCCTTTGAATGAGAGGGAGGTCGTATGCCCTAGGGGACAGACTTTGATGCACTATCAGAGTCATTCTGTTAGTCTTTCTTCTAGCCTTCCCCAAGAAGACCTATGGCCTTTACCAGGGTAGCCCTACATGGTAGGAAAGGGTCTGAGCAGACATTTCAGGGACTGCTGGACATGCTTTCTGAGCTAACATTAATTCCAAGTGTTTTGGAATATGGTGGCACCCAAGGAAGATGAGATGTCAGATGATCACTGGAGCTTCAGCCGAGATCGGGTTCCTTGAGCCCCCAGACCCAGCCTGTGGTCACTTCTCTGGTTTCAGAACGCATGACTGAAATGGATACTTGGCAGAATCTCCCTGTTGGTTCTCTAATCTGTGCCATGAGAGGCTTTCATGGTGAGAAAGGATGAATAAACACCACTGGAGCTGCTTTTGTCTGAGCGAACACCAAGTCCAAAAACAACATTGCATTCTTGGAAGAACTGCAGGATTTAATGTCACCATCAAGGCCTTGTAAGATGCAGGGTTGGGGTTTCCTCCCCATCCCTGTTTAACTGGCCCACTTTCCCTACACGGAACAGCAGTGGATTTCTCTAAAGTAATTGAGAGGCAACTTCAGTTGGAACTGTTGCACCAAATCTATTTTCTCCCATGAGCAGATTAACACATTTTCTGGTAACTTGTGTGTAGCTACTGACTTGGGAACTGGCCTTTTCTTTATACTGTTTCAGCCCCAGAAAAAAGCAGTTTTCTTATAGCTGCCAAAACCAAAACACTCCTTTCCTATTCTACCTCGGGAGTATATTGACTCTCCTTCCCTGTGTGTCAGCTTAGTTTGCAGGGATTTTGACAGTATTTTTCTTTCATGGGGTTTCTCACTGATTCATTTGATTGATGAGAGGATGCTCACTGGACAGAGTCAGGAAGAAGTAGCAATTACTCTAAAGTTGATAAAGTAGTTGTGTGTCAGAAGATGGGAGATGAACCCACATAAAATGTAAAGGCATCTATCTCAGTGCCATTTCTTGGAGTCCCATGGTGGTGTGAGGTTTGCAGAGATGTCTCTTCCAAGGTGAAGGAAAAGCTGTAGCCTCTGGCTCCTCCGCCAGCAAAGAGAGAGGCCCAACCCCCAGTGTGCCTGTCTGGATTTAGGAGGGGACACATTCCTCACGTGGGTGTGCTGCCGGATCTTAAATATCAAATGACTCACAGAGCTGACAGCTTGAAGTGGGGCCCAGAACAGTAGAAAGCTCTTTGAGTAGGTCCAGGCTGAGGTGCAGATCAGCAAGTCACTTGAGCCATCTGATCAAGCAGATCCAATGGTGTTTGAGGTCATAGTGGCAGACAGCAATGATCTTTAGGGCTCTAGGGGTTTGCCATAGTTGGGTTACAGAGGAGGGGCTTGGGTTTTGCAGCAAGATTCTGCCATGATCTGGAAATAACTACTTGGCCTTTGACAAAGAGCTCCTAACTTGGCATTTCGCCTTAGTGTAAAGTGAACACTTGACCATGGGACACCACATTGTCATGTCACCTGAGATGCTCTTCTATAAATTATTATTGACCGACTGAGTCTAAAGTGAGATAACTGATGGTCTGGCTTGATGCTCAGGGACCTGGGAAATGACAAAGACTTTTATGGTCGAGGTCTGAAGACAGACTTCCATATAGGAAAAGAGAATGAAGATATTTTTGTCGATAGGAAACATTTACCAAAGGTGACCTCAGTAAAAGAGTTTACTTATTAAGTGACCATGCTGACTTACTCTGTGGAGGACAGTCAATTTCTTTCCTTAGCCACCCCCGTTGTCTAATGTCCTCATTAGTAAAGTGGCCATGGTGGCAACTTTGGGCTCAGCAACACTGATTTCCACTCAGGAAGGATGACCTGGCTATAGCCATTGCAGAGTCCCCAACCTGCTGGCAATAGAGACCAGCACTCAGCCCCAGAGTGCCATAATTCCTAGAGTGATGGCCTTGTGACCTGGGGCCAGTTTGATTCTGATGGATGATTTCCATCATAGAAGGGACAGAATTTGTCTTCCATGCACCTAATGCTTCTGCCAAAGCAATGCCCCATGCACTATCAAGCTACTCTACACAGCCTTACCTCTGACCAAGGGACCCACTTCAGGACCAAAGATGGCAGTGGCCTCATGTTCATAGTACCCATTGGCCTAACTGTGTCCCCCACCACCCAGAGGTGGCTGGATTTAAAGGACAGTGTAATGGCTTTTGAAATTGATTCATGGTACTAGCTCTTGTTAGCTCCATAGCAACACCTATGTGCCCTGAATTAGTGCCTAACATCTGTTACTGTTTCTCCCCTAGCAAGGACTCAAGAGTCCAGGAGTCAAGAGACTGAATGGAAATTATACTACTCATCATTATCTTTAGTGACCCATTAACACCTTTTTTTGGTTTCCTGTTCTTATAATCTCTTCCCTTGCTGGCCTAGAAGTCTTAGAGAAAAGGGCTTCTACCAGAGCCACATCACATCAATGATTCTATTGAACTGTAAGTTAAGGTATCCCTCTGACCACAGTGTGATCCTCATGACACCAAATGCTGAGTAAACAGGTTATAACAGGAGCTTTGATGGGGACAGAGGTAATTGATTCAGACTGCTTTGGGAGGAATTTGACTACCATTCCACAGTGGATGTAAGGAAGAGACTGTTTGGAGTGCAGGAGATCTCTTTGAGCATCTCCTAGGATTGCTATACTCTGTCATTAAGGTCAATGAGAAATTACAACAACCCAATCCAGGAAAGATGACCAATAGTCAAGACCTTTCAGAAATGAATGTATGGTTTACCCAAAGAGGCAAAGAACCAGACCTGGTGAGGTGTTGCTGAATGTCATGGACATATATAGCGAGGTGTACAAGAAGGTAGTTACAAACACCAACTGTGACTATGTGGCCAGCTACAGTGAGTATTGTAATTGCCAAGAATATTTCTATTGATCCTCTCATATATTTTTCTAGTACTGTGCTGTTTTTATCATTGTATCTTTGTAGTGTAATTTCAAGTCAGGGATTATGATACCCCCTGCTATGCCTTTGTTGCCCAGAATAGCTTTTTAAATTCTTTTTTTTTCTATGTTAAGTCTCTTTTGGTTCCAAATATATTTTATGATTGTTTTCTCTAATTCTGTGAGGTATGCTATTGGCATTTTTTTTTTTTTTGAGACAGGGTCTCACTTTGTAGTTCAGGTTGGCTCTGAGCTCACTATGTAGCCCAGGCAAGCCTTGAACTCAGCAATCCTCCTGTCTCTGCCTCCCGAGTGCTGGAGTTACAGGCATGAGCCACCACACCCGGCAATATGGTATTGATTGCTGGTGAGCGTGAGTCACCATGCCCAGCATTGTATGTGGTTGGGGGGGGGTCGAACTTAGGACCTTGTGCTTGCGAGGGAGGTGCTGGAACCACTGAGCTAAATCTCCAGCCCTGCTATTGATATTTTGATTGAAATTGCATTAAATAGGTATATAAGTTTGGGAGTGTGTCTATTTTTACTATATTGGCTTTTTCTACCCCAAAACAAGGGGTATCTTTCCATTTTCTTTTTTTTTTGTTTTTGCTTTTTGAGACAGGGTCTCGCTTTGTAGTTCAGGCTAGCCCTGAGCCCACTATGGTGCCCAGGCAAGCCGCCACGAACTCAGCAATCCTCCTGTCTCTGCCTCCCGAGTGCTGGGATTACAGGCGTGAGCCACCACGTCCGGCATTGTCCATTTTCTGATATGCTCTTTGATCTCCTCAGAGATGAAAGAAGTTATGCAATAGAGGCTGGTTAGGACCTACTAAAAATTCTGCACCACAAGAGTCCTGATTACTTGATGTCTTTCTTTTTACAAATTCCCCATTAGTGTGGTTAAGAGCGTCTAATGAGAGAGAAAACATGGAAGGAAATTTTTCTAATACTTTTGTGTTGTATAAAATACTAATCTTGCATTTATATGGCAATATATTGGATCAATGGGTTCTAACTTTCACATTATTTTCCTTAAGAATTTTACATTTATATATAATCATCTATATTTCAGTCTTACAGAAGTCTGACCACAGACTGATTTATATGCCTTTGTAGAAATTTCTGTTTTTTCTTGTCCATTTAAGATCTTTAGTTTGTTTATAAAATTTTGTGAAGATTGTAAATATATTTTTTTCATTTAGATACCTACTTTGGGATTAATAGGCTCTTTCAAATATAGAACTTTTTTATCTTCAGGGAAATTTCTTTGATGATTTATTATAATATTTTCTATCATTTCTATGTGTAATTCCTTTAATCAGATATTTCCTGAGTGTACCATCAATTTATCTTTTTTCATCTCTTCTGCTTTTTGTCTTTTCTCTTTACTCACACAAATCTTGCACATTTAATCTTAAATTATTTATTTTGCAGTAGCTCTGAAATGGTTAATATCTTCTTTCTGTTTTCTGATATTTTTTTCAGAGAATTTTATTATCTTCTTATCAGTACAATTTTTCAGAGGTTGCTCGTATTTGTGTATTGTGGTTTTCTTCATCACATGCTGCATGCTTATGATGTCTTGTTATTCCTGGCTGTGTATTTGCCTTCAAGGATGTAGATCCAGGACAGGTTCTAGGGAGATGGAGTGTTTTCCTAGGCTGTTTTATTGGATGATATATTTTCCTGTTAAGCTTTTCTTTGAGAGGAAAAACAAATTGGGATTATGTTCATGGGAAGATCATATAAAAATTTTTATCTTCAGGTACAGTGTTTAGAAACCATCCAGCAGAATGTGTGTAGGTAAGATGTTCTTAAATTTCTAGGGAAGTTAAAATTCATCACATAGACTGAGCCACAGTGTGAAATATTCAGTCAACAGCAATTTGGATAGATTAACATTTTTGCATTGTTTTATTCCACAGCCAGTTGATTTTTCTGACATAAAGGTGCAGGAGAAACTCAGGAAAGCAAGATTTACTATCCTCAGAAGAGACCAATCAGGTCACATTGGATTATCAGGCATCTGGCAGACAGAAGACGGGAGCCCGAGGATGGGGAGGTCAGATCCTTTGCTGGAGTTTGCTTGGGAGCAGGAGAGCAGAGAGGAGAGTTTGAGGATGGCTGGGTGGGATGGCAGCTGTATGCTTTGTGCTGATGATCCTCCATAGCTGGCCCCAGCTTGAGAAAGAGGCTGGCGGGGGAGCACTGTCTCCTATGGTGTCACCAGAGAAGGAAGCTCCGTGCTGTGTGATTTGCATGCCGCAGGTGTACGCCGCAAGTGACCTTCCGCTGCCTCCCATACTTGGCTAATTCTGGAGGGTGCACTACTCTGCCGTGAAGAAAGACAACTTTGAGTCCTTTGTAGGAAAAGAGATGCACCTGGAGACCATAAATTTAAGTGAAATAAAGCAGGCAAATAAACTTAAATACAACATGTTTCTCTTCTATGAAAAAACTAAAGTATAAATAAGAGCAAAATTAAAGATGGATAATAAGAAGTCAGAAGACAGGTCTTTCTTAAAAGGAAGATCAGGAGATCAGGAGACACAGGAAGATGGAGGGAGAAAGAGGTAGGAAATGGAAAAGGAATAAGGATGTCTTATGTATATGTACCACCTCCACAAGGAACGTTAGCATTATGTACTGCAAATATGTATTAATTAAAATTTAAATAATAAAATAATTTAATAAAATCACAGTGTTTATTGGTACATGCAAATAATTCACAGTGAGACTCTAGGAAGGTGCTCCAAGAATTTCCATAAAAAAATCAATTATAATTAAAATATTTCTTAAAACATTAGAATCAGAGAACCTGGGGCCAGAGATTTAGCTCAGTGGTTCTGGCACCTGACTAGCAAGCACGAGGTCCTGAGTTCGAGCCCCCAACCATATACAATACTGGGCGTGGTAACTCATCCTCATCAGCAATCAATACCACATACCACAGTGCTGGGCATGCTGGCTCACTCCTGTGGTCCCAGCACTTGGGAGGCAGAGACAGGATGATTGTGGAGTTTGAGGCTTGCCTGGGCTACATAGTGAGCTGAGGGCCAGCCTGAACGACAAAGCAAAACCCTGTCTCAAAAAAAAAAAAAAAATCAGAGAACCCATGAGGGAAAGTCGGGGCTGCACCTTCATAGCCCAGCTGGACAGTGAAGCTCTCTAGGGCTTGAGCTCTGGAGAGACATGGAGGCGAAAGCTCAGGAGTGGCTCTGCTGGACAAGCTAACCTGGCTTTGGTCCCTCATTATGAAAGGGATGAAGGAGCAGAGAGGCGAGAGAGCAGCCTCGGCCTGAGGAGGACCCTATCTCCCTGCTCCTGGTCTGCTTTCATGTAGGGAGACAGAGAGGCCTGTGGCCACGGTGCCGGGACACAGTGAAACGCATGGGACTGAGGCAAGCCTGGACATGAGTGGCCCCCATGGGGGTTTTTCTGTCCTCCCAGGGCCTCTCTGAGCCGATACTACAGGAAGGACCTTAGTGTGACCTTCCTGGCAGGAGCTGTTGACTCTGGATGTCCAGGATGAGATAAACCAGACAGAGCTGGACACTGACAGTGTGACCAGAAACAAAGGGATACTGGGGGGAAAGACAGGAGGGTCAGTTATTAGAACTTCATGCTGCCTGCAGCACCGCCCTTCAACATGTCCATGAGACTGTGCAACCCTGTGTCCTGGCAGCAAGTGATGAATCTAACTTTGCTCTGACTGAATGTGGCTGTGAACACCCCGCTCAAAGCCCAGCTCTGAGCCCACGTCCCGATGCTGTGCAGGGACAGCCATACCCGGACCTTCATTCCAGGCTGGCACAGAGCTCAGGAGTCACCACCAGCAGAGCTCGGGGAGCCCTGAGGCCACTCTGTCTGTGCTTTGTGCCACAGGCCTGTGTGGCCGCCTGTCAGTGAGGAGGTCTCAGCCCGTCTCCTACAAAGAGCAGGTGCAGAGCCCCGGGGAAAAGCCAGGAGCCCCTGAGCACCATGTGCCCAGCCCGAGTGCAGCTCTAAGGAGCCACTACTGCCCAGAAATCTTCCCTCATGCCCACAGAGAGGGCAGTGCTGGGAGAATGTTTCTCTGGGGACTTGAGTGCTAGGCTTGGCCTCCTGTTTGCAGAAGAAAGAACAGACGCCCTGTGTCCTGTTAGAGCCTTGTGTTCCTGTTCATGTGTTCCAGCCACACTTCAGGCCACCTCACAGTGCTTTCTGCCCATTGTCAGCAAGGGTTGGGTGTTCAGGTCCTTCCAAGTTGTAGCAGATGAGTAAGCAGGGGTGTGGTGACATTCTGAGGTGATGTGCACTGTGATGGAGACTCTCATGGGGTGACTGTGCACCCCTCACACACCTGCTTGTGTGAGTCTTTTTCCCATCATCCGTGATGCACAATACCCAACATTCACAACCTGAAGGAGGAGGGTTTACTGGGCTCAAGGTGTTTATCCTCGGTCGGCGGCTCACGGCAGAAAGGCAGGCAGAGCAGAGCTGCTCAGCCCGGGACATCCGGACGCTGAGAAAGGAGGAGCCAGCAAGGAGAACCCAGCTGCCAACATGGCCCGGGGACCACCTCCCGGCTGGTCCCACCTGCTGCAGCACAGTTGGCAGGAGCTCACCACGAGATGAAACCACCGCTGCGTCCAGCACCCTGTGATCCAGTCCCCTGACACGTGAGGATTTGGGAGAACATTTTAAACTAAATCACAACACCTGTTTTTGCTGGTTGTTTCTGTAGGTCCTGCGTCAAAGCACAGACATATTCTGAGCAACTGGGGGTGTGAGTTTCAACACAGAAGCATTAGGGGACACGAGTGGGCCTACATCCTCCTCAGTGCAGGCTGGTGAAGCAACAGCTTGCTGGTCCAGTGGCAGGAGCAGCACTGAGTGACTCTCTTCCCTGTTAGACACGGCGGACACAAGTCCAGGGAAGCCGTCACTGTGAGAGTCTCTGACCCTGGGCAGATGTCTCCACACAGTATACCTTTCAGCCTGCTGGTCCAGCGGACATGGGGTGTGGAGAGTGGGGGCTGGGGGAGTCGGGGTTCAAGTCCTAGAAGTCAATATGATTCAAGTCACAGAGGCAGGAAAGTGCAAGTCGTGTTTATAGAAAGAACGCCCCTTTACTATTTGAGGGGTTTGGGGTCATATTTTAGATTTTTGCAGTACACAGTGCTGACTTCCTCTGGGGATTGGTAAATGTATATGACACTTTCACTTCCACACCTCCTTCCTCCGCCCTTATCTCTCAGACAACGCAGCACTATGGAAATCTGGGGATGCTAAGGTGGTACAGAAACTTACCTGAGGAGTAACTAGCGTCCCTTTCTCCACCAGACCCTGCGAACATCCTCGCAGCACGTGCTCGTCACAGACCTGATTCCATCCACAGCACTGAAGTTCATCTACTACGTGTCTCTCAGAAGGGAAAATTCTCTCATGTGCTTTTAGTGCCGTCTGTCTGCTTTGCCCAAATGTCATAGCATTGCGTGTGCTGGAGTCTCGAGCCTGAAGCGCTCTGTCCCTCCTCGGAGGTGCTGGCCTTGCACAAGTGTTTACCACAGGATGGACAGCTACCACTGCTTAGCTTGCAGTGGGCCAGATGCTCTACGGTTTGTCCTGCCCCTTCCAAAATGAGTTGGGCCTGTGGGCACCTCAGGGCTCCTGCACCTTCTTTAGGGGCTCCAGGCACTATGGTGACTGAGCTTAGCAGTGCAGCCTCCTTCATAGCCATTGAGAGCCTCCCACATAAGCTTCACTTGTCCTTGAGGGTTTGTGTAAGGTTCTAATCCACCTGTTTCCTCTGCCAAAATCACACAAGCCTTTCAGTCTCGGCCACGTCTGCCTTCCTTCCTCTGCCTGGCCCCACACTGGGCCTATGACAACCTACAGAGGACATGAATCTCCAACTTCTTTGTAATCAACTTCTACATGCTTCTGATGATGCACCACACTGCTGTCCCATAACCTGCACCAGAAACCTCATCTTCCACTGGGGTCAGTCTAAGCGCAAATGAAAACCGCTTGCTTCAAAAGCATTTGCCCGCAGTCCCTCAGACCAGCTTCCTGAAGAGGACATTAATTTGGCCTGGACATTCTTGGTATCCAAGACACAAGAAATTTCCATTATAGGCATCCAGAATTTTTCTTTAACTGGAAACCCAGAAAACAATGTAGACAAACTAGCCAGAAATAAAATGTTGGGGACCACTTATTTCTGTCACTTGCTTGGACCTGAAGGGCATGGTCAGGCCTGACCACATCCATGCCACCCCATTGCTAGGGAGAGTTCTGCACACACTCAGGTCTGTGACCTAGCACTAACCTAACACTGAGTCTGAGCTGGGAAGTGTAGGTCATGAGGTAAACAGGAGGCTCAGGTCAGGGGAGAAAGATGAACAGTAGAACTCTGCAGAATGACACTGGATAAATTCCTCTGCTTCCTACACAGGACTCTGGGTCTCCACCTGGCTTAACCCTGGTGATCGATTAAAGGAATATTACTCTCTATTTTTATGATCCATATAAATCATTTCACTTATTGAAAATTTTCTGCTTATGAAATTGTCAACCTAAATGAAATTTTAAAATACCATAGAGAGGCTCTCCACAGAACCCTCATACTCATTTTCAAATAGCAGCGGCTGGCAGTGGGAGTACAGGCACCACACTAATACTTGGCTATAATGGGAGACCATAAAGTAAAATAAAGCAAATCAGACACACAGTTTAAATACTACACAGAGGGGCCTAAACTCTCTAAGGAACACAACATATAAATGAAAAGTAAAATAAAAGACAGATAAAAGGAAGTAAGGAGATCTTTTTCAAATGGAAAGGAGAACAAGAGAGGAGGGAGTAGAAAGAGGAAGGAAAGAACTGTTGTGCTGTGAACACATACCAACTCCCCACACGAGCACAGTCACTGTGTGATGCAAACGTGTACTTATAAAGAGTGAAAACTGAAAACAGAGAAGTAGAGGCAAGGGAAAATTCTTGGATATAAAATTAAGGAGAATTCCACGAGATATTTAGGCACAGTAATTCTTGGTTTCAATGGAAAGTGATACATGTTGTTTGTCCCAGGGGGAACAGGCGTATGATGGCAGATTCCCACCCTTGCAGAAGTCCTGTGTGGGTGCTGTGGTGGCCACTAAAACCATGTGGTTGGGCTGGAGATTTAGCTCAGTGGTTCCAGCGCCTGCCTCGCAAATGCAAGGTCCTGAGTTCCATCCCAGTAACCACATACAGTGCTGGGCGTGGTGACTCACGCCCACCAGCCACATACCACATACCACATACCACATACCACAGTGCCGGGCGTGGTGGCTCACGCCTGTAATCCCAGCACTCGGGAGGCAGAGGGAGGAGGATTGCTGAGTTCCAGGCTTGCCTGGGCTACATAGAGAGCTCAGGGCCAGCCTGAACTACAAAGCAAGACCCTGTCTCAAAAACAAAAACAAAAAACACATGTGGTTGTGTCACTATAGATTGTGATAGTCACTATCAAGAAATCGTGGTGGGAACATTTCATTCCTATGTCCAAGCTGCATTTACATTAGCTGTCTTTTCTGGTATGATTGACATGAGTGACCCCACTTTTTATGCTGAACATTTTCAGGTTGCATCCAGACAGGCCACAGCAGAGCTGAGGAAGCACCTACTTATCTAGTCTCTCCAAAGAGACCGCTGAGCAGCCAGTACCCCAGATCTCTGAGTCAGGCCAACACTCTCACTGTGACTCTGCCATGGCTAAGTGCCCACACCTGATTCCATGGCGGGGGGTGGGAAGAGCTGCTGTCCCTCTTAGTGGAGTGACTCTCAACTGATCTTAGTTTCTTTCCACATACTTGAAAAGTTTTCTGCTATGACTTCAGTAAACATTTTATACCCCATTTGTGTTGTCTTCTGACTTTTTTCTAATTCCATTTAATATTAGCTTTCTTCTGTTTGAATTATCTGAGCTGTTTGATCAGTTTTCTCTTATATTGTTTTTAGGGTATTGCTAGTATTGCTGTTGTATTAACTCTGTTTTCTAGTTGAGTCTCTCCTTACCTCAGGAACTCCTCCGCCCACACTTTCCATATAATTCTTTTCAATCTTCTGCATTTTTTGTATTTTTTCATGAACTATAATTCTTTGGTCATTTATGGTTTGAATAATTTTAGTTAGCTATTCTAGTTTTTTAGTAGTCATTTTAAAATTCACTATTTTAAGTCTATTATCTGTGTCGTTACAACATCTTTGTGCTTCCCAAGTATCTTCTTTCATCATTTTGTATAACATTAACAATTTGGTTTTTGTTTACTTCCATCTCTACCCCAGGAGGAGTTGGGACTTTTCTTTTATTGCCTTCTTTTCTTATATTTTCATTTTTTTCATGCTGAGGATTGAGGATCAATTAGAGTGGAGAGAGTTTGTTGCTAATGTGGATACCTCTGTAGTTAGCATCAGTTTTTCAGTGATGTGACCTTGGCTTTATTTGCTTCAAGGTATTTTTTCTACCTCTTCAACTTCCTCAGCTAAGTATGATTGGACCCAGTCATCCCTCAAAATTGTTGACATCTGTCAAGGTGGTCATTCCTCTGTGTTTGATGAAAGTGCAGGATTTCATGTACTGATGAAGAAAAATACTCTGAGGTCTTGCTTTCGGATATCTGTTTTCTTGGGTTTTGAGGGTGTATTTTGTATAAAACTCTGTAAAACATAATGTCTTCAATATCTGCTTCACATACACACAGAAGCTGACCTTGCCAGTGTTTGTTTTCCAGCCTCTTACTATTGAATGCCTTTCCTGGAGCTGTGATTGGTGAAACAAAGGATAATAAAAGTGGAAGAGTGGAGGAGAAGAGTTGGTGACTGCTCCTGGGCGTAGTGACCTATCATCTGCCAGGGCCAAGCAACAGCATCATCATCACCAGCAGCAGCAGCAGCAGCAGCAGCAGCAGCAGCAGCAGCAGCAGCAGCAGCAGCAGCAGCAGCAGCAGCAGCAGCAGCAGCAGCAGCAGCAGCAGCAGCAGCAGCAGCAGCAGCAGCAGCGCAAAAACAGCAACAGAATGAGTAAGAGCAAAAAGTCTGTGCTGCTTTGAGGTCTTTGGTCTCTTTCTCTCCTCTCATGGCTAAGAGAAGGAGGTTGGAGGGGGCTTGGGAGGAGTGAGGGAATAGGAGGTGTGGATGGGGTTTCAAAGGAGAAACCGTCTTCTCTCTCAGGCTCAGTTCCCCTCTCTGGCTCAGGGCTGGATGGTAGGGAAAGGAACTCAGCTATCTTCTCACTCTCTCTCAATTCAAGGTTGAAATAGGGTAAAATTTGAATCCTATACTTTTAAAATAGAAATAAAAAGCATCTTCCTCTTTGCCACAGCTCCCTCTTCATCCTTGTTATCATCTGCTGCTGTGGCCTCTTGGCTTCTTTTTAATTATAATATTTTTCAGGAAATATGTTTTACTTTTCCTTCACTTTGGAGGTTCTTTCTGGTAAAACTGCAAACATTTCAAATCAGTTCACTTGTGCTTTTGAGTCTCACTGCAGGTCTGACTGAAAGCAGCGAAACTTACCAATACCACAGCTTGAATACTGGGCTGCCTTGAAATTTCCTCCACCAGATCAGTTAGTCCACCACCCTTAACTCAGTCTCCCGCAAAGACTCAGGACATGAATAAAATGAAAACAAATTTTCTGCCAGGGTGTAACGCATGACCTCTAGTACAATTACAGAGTCTTTGTTTCCAATTGACACCTATTGCCTTTACAGTCTACATTCCTATCTGCATTCGGGGCTTCTGAGCTCTGACCAGAATTTCCAATCAAACTGGGTTTACAGGATTCTAGAGCTTCTGTGTCTGGCATCTTCATACTTTTTCAAGCTCCTCCTGCAAACCAATTTCAAAGGCATTTAAAGTACATGGTCAGGTACAGTCACAGCAGAAATCCCATTACTGTACCAAAATATGTTCTAGTCAGATTTCACATCACTAAAAATAAAATACCTGCCATTCACAACTTAAAGGAGGAAAGGATTCCTATGGCTCCTGGTTTCAGTCCATTGTTGGCTGAGTTCAAGGCAGAAGCAGATGGTGGAAGGGTCTCTCTAAAGAAAGCTGTTCAATTTATGGGTGTCAGGGGGCATAGCAGGGAGGAGCTAAGGACAAAAACGCACTCTTCTAGGACACACCCCAAGTGACTCACCCCCATAAGGCCACCTCCTAACAGCTCATTCAGCTAGTGAAATCGTCCACAGATGAAACCACTGGTAAATGTAGCTTTCTCATGATTCAGTCACCTTCAAAATCATGAGACTATTGGAAAACATTTTAGATAAAAATCATAACAATAGCAATGAGTCACATTATGGATATTAACCTCTTATCCCACATGGTAACCACTGAGGAATCTAGAGTTGCTCCCTTTTTAGTCATTGGGTAGAAATTAAACACTGATACTGAAATTCTCTTCAATGTAGATCCAAACAAGGCCAGTCACTGGTTTTGTCCTTTCTGTAATAGTTTTTTTTTTCTCCCTATTTCTCTTATGCCACCATTTTGTGAGAAAAATAGGTCTTTTTCCCATTGGCTTGCCCACATTCTGGCTTGGACAAATACGTCTTTGTGAAGATATTTTACTTGCTTCTCACTTTTGTATTGTCTATAAATTACTCTTTAGATCCACAAAGTTGACCAGTTTCAAGTTCTTCTTTGGACCAGAAAATTCAGCAGGAGGGCTATGTTCTACTTATCTCAGATCAAAGGTCCTTAGTGCCTGGTTGTCTCACTCTTTGTAAGCTTGAGGCTGACTGAAGAGTGCAGTTACTGTTGTGGTTTATGTCTAGGTTCTCCCTAAGAGCTTCAAGTGCTTCTAGGTGGGGCTTTTGGAAGGTGACTGGATGTGAGAATGGAACTCCTGCCCAGATCCTTCCTTCTCTCTCTGCTTCCTGTCTGCCATGACATGAGCCTCTCCCCTCCATTGTGGCCCTCTCCCTTAGCATCCTACCAACTGAAGCACAAGGCAAACCTCTCCTCCTTTAAGCTGCAGATGGTAGGCACTATGTCCCAGTGATGAAGAAGGTGACAAAGACAGCTGTGCTAATCTTCAATTATTCAGTTCTGGGAAAACCTTTCGTTGGATATTTTTCTGACAATCCACTGATGAATGTCTGATGTGTGTTTTCCATTAATACTGCAAAATGACCTTGCAATATGTCCACTGTCCTTTTTCAAAAATAAGCTAGAAATTTTTAGTAAAAGAAGTATCTACCTATTGTTTAACAATACAGTTTGTATTGAAATACAGAATAATTGCTTTAGTTTTCATACTGTTTGCTAGTTTCCAAAATGACAAGTTGGCACATTATCAAATTTCAGTTATGAACAAGTCAGCTTTTTAACAATTAATGAACAATTGGATCTTAAACATTATGTGTATTTCTAATAACTGTCGTCAATTGTTTTTTATAATGCTGATCTGGGGCAGTGGACTCATGTTTATCCAGAGCTGGTATTCTTTAGACGTGACCCATCTATCTTTGACAGCTTCTCTGGTTTTCTAGCAGAAGAATATAACACATTTTTTCTTGTGCACCTCACGCTCTGGAGAGGAATTTGTTTTTTTTCTCAATAGCCCTGACTGTTTACAGTGAAAAACTTTGTTTAGGAATGAGAGCCAGGAACCTAGGGCTGGCCCATTATTGCTGGACTCTCACTCTAGTCTCTGGGAGAGTATTAGATGTACACTAGTTTTGTTAAGGGATAAAAGACCGTCATTTATTTTGATAGTTCCAATTTCAGTTTAAGGTATGTGAATTTTAATGTCATCTTTCAATTTTATTTGAATTTTCTCTTATGCAGAAAAATCTTTGTTCTTGTGTTGATTTTTCTTCCCCTTTATTTTCAGCTTCATTAAAGAGCAATGCAGAGTACACACACATCCTCCTCTGAGGCCTCAGCTCTCATTGCTTTGTGACATTTATTTGAATTGAGATTTCTGGGGAGAGAGTTGTGAATATCAAGACACTTGAGTTCTAGCGACCTCAGCACAGTCTCCCCTGCACTGGGTGTTCTCCAGCCAAACTGCAATGCACTTGCTAAGTCCTATCAAATACACTGGTGACAAACATTATTAGTCTTTAAAAATTTGTCTGACTGTTTATTCAATTGAATATATGGAGATGCTTCCATTACCAAGTGTCTTCTTTCCTTGTTACTCACAGGAGGTTGTTTCTAGGGCCACACAGACACCAAAGTCTGAATGCTCCGGTCCCTTATATGTAATGGCACAGGATTTGCATGTAAATATAATTCATCTCCAGATTCTGTAAAATACTGAATCCCATGGGAAGGGTGCATTTATAGATGTTAAACTTTGTTGTCTAGAAACTAATTACAAGAAAAATATCTCTAACTTTTCAGTAGAGTTGTCAGCTTTTCTGTAACACATGAGAGTCATGGTTGGTGGAATCCACACTTCAGAGCCTGCAGATCCAGTGGGCCAGCTGTCACCTGTTCTGGACCCGACTATGCTCAGTGTGTTCTGCTCAGTCCCTAGGTCTGTGAAGCTCCCAGCTGGGAACTTTTCATTTTCACTTTCTATCAGTGGTGATTACAGACTGTGTGTCTAGAGTGAGGGCAGTTTTAGCCATGATCCTAACTAAATCCTCAAAGTTTAATGATCTAAAGCAAACCTGCCCTGCTCACCTCATAGCCCCCTAAGGGTTGTCCTAGTCACTGGGGCTCTTGTTTTCTCTTCTTATCACTGTTCTGGCTGCAGGCTTTGCTTGCTGACGGTTCTGTTATTACTTATGGCTTAGGAAACTATTGGTCTAACCCCAGAAAGAAAATGAGAAAGAGGCTTACACATTTGTTTTCCTGGTAGTGACACCTTTCAGTTCTGCTCACTTCCTGTTGAAGAAAGAGCAGCCCCTAGCTGAACCAGAGGGGTCATACAGTCCCTGCAGGTCAGTCCCTACCAATAAGAGTGCTCTGGGGAAGAAGAGGCAGCTGCTTTTCGCTACACGATGTCTTCTGTTTTTAATCATTTCCTCCTCAATTTGGTGTGAGGGCATCCTCTAGACATTTCCTTAGAGACTGTATGTAGAAGTACCAAGAAATCTAGTCCTTTTGTTTGGAAAACATCTGGGTTTTGCACTTATATGACAGATACAATATATATAATATATAATCCCTGGCTCTCAGGGATTCTAACTTCAACATCCTTTTCTTGGACAAGATGTAATGTATTTAGCTATGGTCATTTGGAAGTCATTCTTGCAGAAGATAGAAGCCTGATGCCAAAATGATTTTTGCGCCTTTGTGGAACATCCTGTATTTTCTTTCTCTTTAGAAAGTTTAAGATCTCCCATTTTTAGCATGTGTTTTGAAATTTTGTGATGACATACCTGGCTTTGTTCATTTCAGTACCTACTGTGGCATCGGCTAGAAATTTTTAATTTGGAAATTATATTTTTTATCTTTGGGAAAAATTATTTCACATTTCTTTGATAAGCAATTCTTGTAACTTTATCTTTTCTTTCTGTCACTCCTTTGAGGAGAGAATTTCTCAAGTATTTCATCAGTGTATTTTATCTTTTTATTCACCTTTTTCATCTTTTGATCATTTTTTTGGACTCAAATTCATTATTTAAGGTTTTATTTGAAAATTGTTAATAGTTCTAAAATGACTAATCTCTTCTTTCTAATCTCTAATATTCTAGAGAATTTTGTTTCTTCTTATGAGTGACATTTTTCAGAGGTGGTTTGTGTTTGTGGAATGCGGCTTCCTCTGTCACGCGCTGGGCTTCCTGCTGCCTTATTATTCCTGGTTGTGTGTTTACCTTGAAGAATAAAGATCCCAGCTGTGTTCTAGGCAGGCAGACTGTGCTTCCCAAGCTGTTTTATTGGAAGATTTATTTCCCTGATAAGCTTTTTTTTGAAAGGCAAAACAAATTGTGGACTTGTACATGTAGTCATTATGCTGCTGAGAACTGTTTGTTTCCAGGCAGGTGGGTGGAGCCCTCCTACCAGGTTGCGTGCCTTCCAGGTGTTCTTGATCTCTTATGAAGATTAAATTTGTCAGCTTGGCTGGTCCACAAGCCACATCTTTGTGGAAACATTATTTTGGATGATTCTGGTAAAGTGTATTTTGGGTGAGGTTATTATTTGTTTAGTATTTTTCCTGTCATGGTGAGTCAGCTGGTTCCACAAGAGGATATAGAGGAGGCTCAGACAACCAAGGTTTATTACCCTCAGAGGTCTCAGGGTCAGGAGGCCCGGGAGTCATGCAGGGGTGTGTGGAGTAGCAACAGGTGGCCAGGAGGTGGAAACGGCAAGCTAGGATGTGGGGAGGGCGCAGCCTTTGCTGGGGTTCCCTCAGGAAGGGCAGGGTGGCCAGTTCAGGACAACCTAGTTTGGACCTTTTATGTGAACTTTGGCCTACCAAACAGGCCGTAGTTTCCTTGCACTTGGACCTGGGATGATTCAGGCCGAGAAATACTGTCTCTGGAGGCTGTGGCTACCAGAGAACAGTTTAGTTTGACCTGCGTAGGCTGCATGTCTCAGGTAAGATCTTGGATGGGCTATGTGCTGCCTCTAACAGCTGACCCTTAGGAAATCCATGTTCTTCCCAGTGAGATCAGTTATTCTTTTCTTTATGCAATGTTAAGACATCAAACAGTGTATACAATATAAATATGCAATTAAACTAGTAGACACTTTGCAAAGCAAATTTTCCTTCACAATGTGGGTTGATATCATGTGATCATTTGGCAAAGGTAATGGTATAAGAATGATTTCTTGTAAAGAGAGTGAGTCCTGCTAGCAGAGCACCCCAGCCTGCTAGCCTCATGTGTGACATTATCAGCCCTTCAGTCCTTTTCAGGTATTTGAGCCAATTCCTTGAAATTTGCCTATTCCATGTTTTTCAATAGCTGATGTTACCTGCCTCACTTTTGTCTTTAGAAACTTCCTTTTGCCTCCACCTCTTTGAACATGCCCATGGATTACAATGTCATGCACAAAAACATATAGCCTCTTTGTAATGCTTCGCTATTTCCCAATAGTAATTCTTTGGGGCTTTTCTCTTTGATTTTAAATTTTTATTTGTGTTGGCATTTGTATAAAAAAAGTTCTAAGTCAAATGAGGAAAGGTTGTTCTTGATTCAGAAAAGCAAGAGAGTCGCTTACATCTACTAGATGTAAGCCGTGGCCAGACTCAGTGCCTGTGAATCAGGCCTGGTGACATTCTTTGAGAAGGACAGTGCTGTCCTATTGAAAAGTTATGCTGCACTTTTTCTTTTGACCACGGAGGCCTGGCTGTTTGCTGACCTACCAGCCCTAGAATTACAGAAAATGCTACCAGTTGTGGAAGCCATGCGTATATGGTCAAACCTGTGCAGGTCCTGAAGGCCAAGAAAGCAATGAGAAACAGGCCCTGCAATACCATGGTCTCTACTCCTGCTAGCTGAGTGTCCTTCTCTGAGTAGACTGGCCCTGCAGTACTTCTGAGGTTTTCAAGACTAGAAAGAGTTGCCAGGCGTGGTGGCTCACGCCTGTAATCCTAGCACTCGGGAGGCAGAGACAGTTGGATTGCTGAGTTTGAGGCTTGCCTGGGCTACATAGTGAGCTCAGAGCCAGCCTGAACTAAAAGCGAGACCCTGTCTCAAAAAAAAAAAAAAAAAAAAAAAAAAGACTAGAAAGAGCCTAGATACCCGTAAGGAAAGAGCCCATGTTGAGGCACCATGTATGCCTGGTAGAGGTAGTGCCCATCATAGATGCCAGCATTGCTCTTCTGAGCCTCACCTTGTGGAAGGTGGAGTGAGGCAGCATATCCACCCCAGGGGCCATGCCGTGTGCTTGTGCAGCAGGCAATCTTCACTTACATTTGTAAGTGATGGAAGTGGAAGCTGACGCTGCTGTCACAGATTAGACAGATGACAGCACTCACTGTGGGCTTCATCATTCAGCGTGAACAAGTTTGTTGGATAAAGGGAGATGACCAGTGACCAGCTGTCTTCTCCCCGTGGTCCCTGTGTGCCCAACAGCGAGGCAGGATGAAAGGCACAGGTGGCCGAGTCGTCATCATGTTTTGGGATGTGTCACTGGCCTTTGTCACTATGGTGGAGAGCAAAGGGCTGAACTGTTTAAAGATAGGACTTCCTATGCTCCAGGCTAGACTTGAACTTGCCATGCAGCATAAAGTGGCCTCAAACTCACAACCTTCTTGCCTTGGTCCCCCAAGTAATGGGATCACAGGTATGTACCACCACACCTAGGTATCAGATGCTTTAAGTGGTCACAGAAGAGGTTCTCAATGCTAAGGTGAAACCACCTGTGACTCTCGCCCAGAAAGGAGAGACCACAGTCTTGGCTCTGCAGGTGAACCCTCGTGTGGACACTCTTTGAGATCACAGAGGTCAGGGTCCACCACGGCCAGGCCCTACTAGGCCCTACAGCTGTGTCCACTGGCTCAGCATGTAGCCTTGATCCCAAAGGGACCGTCTGCATTGCTCACTTGTTGGGCTGATGATGAGACATCCCCTCAGCTCTGGCCATTTCTCTGCTGGGCCAGCAAACTCTGTGTCTGGGCCTATCTCTCTTTCTAAGGCCTGTGTTCTAACCCCCATTATCTTAATGTTTTCTACATTGAGATGCAATACCTACTTTGACACAAGGAGACACTTTCCCAAAATGATTTTCTTTATTAAAACAAGTAATGTACATCCTTGGGTTGGTTTGCATCTCTCCCCAGCCACTCCAGATCAGCTACAGCATTTGGCCTTCCCATTGTAGCAGGTGCCGATCACTTTGGAGAAAATAGGACAAGCAGAGTAGAGGCAGAATCCCCTGTTCTTCACACACTGGTAATGGTCTGCTCTGTGGCCGAGGCTTGTGAGACCAGCCCCTGGAAGGAAGGAACAGAAGCACTTCAGACTCCTGCCTTGGAGCTGCGGTCACTTGGGGACATCTTAGGGAAGGAGGACAGAAAACAGGCAAAGCAGGTGGGAGAATCTTCTCTTGCAAAGAGTTTGTGCATAATCGACCTTTGAGGTTGTTAATAAAAGTAGACCTTTGAAGAGTTCACTCACAAGAAAGAGCTGTAGGGTCTGATGGGATTTTCTTTTGCCCAGTCTTTAAGACATGCAGAGAACCAAAGTTACTCCAAATAAATCTACTGCATCTTACCTTTACCCTCATTCATGTCCCCACCCCACCCCCTCTTGAGACAGGGTTTCACTTTGTAGTTCCAGCTGGCCCTGAGCTCACTATGTAGCCCAGGCAAGCCTCAAACTCAACAATCCTCCTGCCTCTGCCTCCTGAGTGCTGGGATGACAGGCATGAGCCACCACACCCAGCTCATGTCTTTTCTTTTTAAAATGTGAAAGTGGTCGCCTGGCTATAGACACATCCTCTACATGCTCAGCTCCTTGACTTCAGTTACACAGATCCCTCTGATTTAGATCCCAGTTCCAGTGCCCTCTACACCACTGTTTTGGCTCAACTCTATGATCTTTTACTGTCCAGATGCAATTACGTTACTCTATAAAGGCTTCATAGGTTTCACCGCTTGGAATTTATTCTGCTCTCTGGTACCAGTCTCATAATTAGAAGATCCAATAGACTAGTTTTCTACCGTATCCAGGAGAGAGCAGTCACTCTGTGATACACCTGGTGGTGACCATCAGGCCATCATTTTGGCAGCTTTAGTTGTTGGTTGATGTAGGCTGACTCCTGTCCCCTCAGGATTTCTAAGTTGAAGCCCTAACTTCCATTAGCTCACAGTGACACAGTATTTGGAGTTAGGGCTATGTGAGAGGGAAGCCAAGTGAGAGCCTAGGAAAGGTGTCATCCACAAACCCAGGAGACAGGCCTCAGCAGAAGCCAACTCTGTCAGCATTCTTGAGCTAGACATCTGCCTGCAGAGCTGTGAGGAGAAGCATTTCTGTAGGTTAAGGACCCTGGTCTGTAGGATTTTGTGCAGCCAGCACAGTGCACCAGAGTAGTTCATCCCTGTGCTAGGAGACCACCCACTCTGACTTCCTGTGTACTATTGGAAAGATGCTCTTTATACTGATGGAGATCCACCTTTTAGCAACTTTCCTCCAGGGCTCTTTTCCTGCTCTGTGCAGTCAAGTCTAGTCATTATTTCATTTTTAGTACTTTTTCTTTCTAAAGTACTTTCCCCTCATTTATTTTAGTGCCTCATTTCTAGATCCTCCCAAATGTGTCCACAGTCCTTCAAATTCCAGGGAGCTTCCTCATGCCAGAGGCCTCAGCAAGTGTGCAGCACCTCAGTGGCCTAGAGCAAAAATGTTGACATCAGTAGGATCATAGGTCACCAGACTTTCCCAATGTGTCCAGTTCCAGCGTTTTTTTCTTTCCTGGGAAGACTTAGGCTGGCCAGAGTCTGTGGGAGTGCTCAGGCCAAGCCCAGGAGCACAAAGGGTCCCTGCAAGAGATTACCTCTTGCTGGGAAGACATATGGAACTAAAGGTTACCAGTTTTTGTCAATTTTGTCAATCTGCAATCTTTCCTATTTGCTTTCCTCAGTGATGAAATCACATATCTCTCTAATATAGATTTTCTCTCTTTCATTGGTGTGATCAGGTGAGGAGGCCCACATAGAATTCAGGTTTTCAGGGCCCACAGAGCTTCTGCAGTTCACCTCCTCTTTCATCTGCTCCCCAGATGAAGAAACTGAGGTCCTGTGGTGTCCCCAGGGCATGTAGCCAGCCATGTGTTCTCTGGGAAAGGATGGAGACCCTGCCCCTGTTCGGCTGTCATGCCTCCTCAGCACAGTGCGGCTGGAGAGAATCTCAAGGTAGTTAATGAGAAAGAGCTACCTGGTGGGATTCGCTTGAGTGTCTAATACACAGTCTATACAAACAGAACAGGGAGGAGCTTAATTCCCAGGTGCTTCAGCTATGTGATTGTTCTGTAACTAACGTAGAGTGTGATTTGTTTAAAGTCCTCCACCGCATGTGCCTCACCTTCTCCATTCTGCAGTGGGGGTGACTACAGCGTGCTTACCTCTGCCCTCCCCACCCAGCTGTGGGTGACACACACTTGCACGTCACTGAATCCTCCCAAGAACACACTGCATTTCCTCACCGCCTGGAGACTGTGGGGCCTGTGTATTTACGTTAAAGTAAGACTGAGATGAATCTCATGTGTGATAAAGAAGCCTCATGGGACAGTGGTTTCTGATCTCCCAGAGGCTGTTAGAGCACAGCCCCCCTCCCCCTAACTTCCCGGGCTGCAGCCCTGGGACAGGCCAGTCAGTTCCGTCTCTGACACGCTCCCAGTCAAGCCTGAAGCTGCTGGGGTAGGTGGACCTGAGGGGCTCTGTCTGGAATGTCAGGTCTTCCTGTGTGAGCATCGGTGCTGCTCTCCAGCTCTGTCACCAAGTGCTTAAATTGTTCTTCTGGTGACATTTCCCCATTGTCAGATTTAACCCACAGCAAAGGTGATATTAATATAAAAGCATCATGTAGAAAGGCATAGTATGTCAGTTCGTTGGTACAAATCTAGGGAAAGAAGCCATACTTCTCATCAAAGTACAGAAACACTTTAAAATAAACTAATGAAGCTGTAGAAAAGTGAAGAATATGTACTTTTCTGCAAGTTAATTTTCAGGTTCAACACTGTACCATAAAAATCTCAAGAGATTCCTTCAGCACTACTTGACAAGCTGATCGTAAAGTCTGTTCAGAGAATCAAAGGGCCAAGCACGGCCAGGACACTTTGGAGAAGAGGGTGGGAGGACTTGCTTTACAGGATGACTAATTACAGAGCCACTGTAATTAAGATGGCGTGGCAGCGGTGAGGACAGACGGACACACGAGGGTAGACTGAGACCTGTCCACATGCAGAGAACCGATGCAGAGCAGTGGGGGCCTTGCTGATGGCACAATGGGGTGCTGGTCGAAAGAAGCAACTTGCCCCTTACTTCACAGTGCGCGCGTGCGCACACACACACACACACACACACACAGTCTGGTGTGAAGCCTGAGTGTAAAAGGAATACAATAAGCTTTTAGAACCCAATACTGACGACTGTTCATGGTTTGGAGCTAAGGAAAGATTTCTTCAGAGAGAAACACATTTATGCCGAAGGGAAAAACAATCACACTAAAATACTGCTGAGAACTCGCAAAGGAAAATTTCCATTGAGGGAGTGAACACCGAAGACACAGGCAAGAGGAGACATCTGAGTGCGCATAACAGGATTTTGTGCAGGATGTAAAAAACGTCACCACAAATGCATACACGAGACGGGAAATCTGATAGATAAGATGGGTAAAACACAAGTAGCCTTTCACAGAAGATAGCCATATACCTAGGAACTATATGCCCAAGTGCTCAGCTTGTTATTTATCAGCTTGTTACTAAAACTCTGATGAAGTGGAACTCACTGCAGCTCCCTACAGGACTAAAACTTAGAGTCAGTATTACCTGGTGTTGAGGATTATGTGAACCAATGGGAATTCTTGCTGATCAAGGGAATACAGTGAATGAATGTAAATAGTCTTCAAGAACAGTTTGACATTCAATTTGGGACTCAGTAATTCTGTCTTCCAGAATGTAAAATAGGGGCCAGTAGCCTTATTTTGCCAATTGAAACACATACAAACCAAACAGTGCTGTTTGGCATGGATAGTCAGGTGCTGACAGTGTGAGGCAAGCGGGAAATCTCTGCCAGGCCAGGGCACTGTTCCCCTGGCAGGGGGAGCAGGACTGAGGGCTCTGGGGGCTCTGTGGGCAGCAAAGTGCTCTCCCCGGACCTGTCCGAGTCACAGGAGGCTCACTGTCCGGGGATTTAGAAAGTTGTCCACCGTGTTCTATGAGCGTGCTGAGTGTGTGCTATTCTTAGTAATGACAGCAGTAGCCTCTGCCAGCACATGTCCTGGAAGGTGGCTGAACTGCCTCAGAGCAGGAGCTCTCCGCTGTGCAGCTGTCTCATCCCAGGCGGTGTATTCTGTGCGGAGCACAAACATGGATGACTCCTGGCTGTGTTTGGTTCCCCTCTGCCCTGGTCCCCACTGCCCCCAGCTTGGTGCTTGTCCTCACCCTGTGCTCACTGAGCAGCACCCGAGATGTCATTACGGTCTGTCAGCCAGCAGCACAGAGAGAAGTGACGGTGTGCGGTGTGCGGGGCAGGGCGGAGCTGTCCACATGCCCTGCCGAGTGGAGCGACTCTGCGGAGCACACACTGACTGGACCTGTTCTGCTGGACAGCCGGATCCTGCTGTTGTGACAGTGACACCAGCTACTCTGCTCGGGTGTAAGAGGAGGAGTTGGTTCAGGGAAGGGCAGCTGTGGTCACACAGTAGGAGGGGAACTAGGAACTACGAGTCAGCGGGTCATGGTGGAGAGAGGACAGAGGGACGAGAATAGCTGGTTGCAGTGAAAACAAGACAGGCTCGTGTCACTGAGGGGAAAAATGACCTGACGTTGGTCAGACTCTGGTGACTCCAGGGAGAGTAACCAAAATGAGTGTGAGGACGAGGTTGTTTTGACATAGAGGGCCCATCTTTTGTCTTTATATAAAAAGCCACGAAAATAAAATGTTTTAAGAAGCCATTTTCCATGGAGATACAGGAGAGGAAAGAGTGTGAGAACGACTTTCTGTTAGTGAGGCGGCTTGCATCAGACCTTCTGACCCTGTTTCTCGGCTTTAGACCAAACTGCAGCCTTTTGCTGGGCACTGAGGTTGGCGCTGTGTGATGTAATCACCACTCAGTGAAAATGCTCCTAGGGAAACCAGAAGCACTGACTAAAAGATAAGCATCTTGGGCCGAACGACCATCAGGAGTGGACAGCCCCGAGGACAGGGTTCCTGGGGAGAAGAGGTCTGAGCTGGCCCCTGCCATCCCGGGCTTGCCTGGGATAGGAGGTGTCTGAGGAGGCTCCAGCAGAGAGGTCAGAGCTGGGGTGCAGGCAAGTGGCCAATTACACATGTGAGCATGGAGGAGAGACCTAGATGCAGGTTCCATCTTGTGCCAGTCCCTTCATTTCCCGGCATGTGCTGCACACTGTACAGCTCTGGGGAGAGGGTCGCAGCATTGGCCATGACCATGGACTGCAGAGTAATTTTAGATCAGGACTTTGCTAATCAGAGCTCTCTGGGCTGTGCTAAGGTAGCTAGAGCCCTTTCCTGTCAGGCCCATTGACAGGCGGCCTCCCCCATGGAGGATATTAGCAAAAGGCTGGCATCAGGCTTTGTGCCACCTTTGCAGGATGGCTTTGCTGACAGAAAGTCCTAGGGTCCCTGTCTCTTCTCCTGCTCACCTCACATCTGTCAGCTGCCACACACCCAAACAGACCAGGGCCTCACACAGCCATTTCCATTCTTGCTCCTCATAGCTGAAACCCTAGGCCTCAGACTCTCTGGCTATCTCTGGGCTGCTTAGAGGATCCTCCAAGACCTCCTCCCAGCATCTGCCATCACCATCCCCAGGGGTCCCTGTGGGCCGAGTAGGAGTTCTGGGCTAGGGCTGCAGCTCACTGCTGAGCATCAGTCATATGACTCGCCCAGTTACTTGTCCACAGTGGGCTGGAGGGTCCTTTGCTCCTCCTGGGAGCTATTTTGTTACTCTGCATCTCTGGTGGTCACTGGTGCTGCCCATCCAGCTACCTGCTCCCTCGCCTAGCTTTCTAAAGTCAGCCTCGTCCTGGTGCAAATGCAGATGCCCAGGCAACCAGGGACCTGTCAGGACGAACTTAGAGTCACAGCCTCTGATCACATGGAGATGCTGTGGATTAAGCAAGCTGTGTTTAGTCTCTTCTGAGTTTAGACTGTAAGGAAGGACTGTCTCTTCATCACTCACGCAAAATCAAAGTGGAATCAAAACACAGAGCAGAGGCTCCCACTACCTGTCCTGTGCTGACATTTACAGTCCTTAAAGAAAAACCCATTGTAACTTACTCAGTGGATTTCTCTGTCTCTCCTTGATGGGGGACAACTGGCACCATGAAAAACTTAGTATTTAGGAGATTTTTGAGCCCAATTTTCACATGGGAAAGAGACGCCTAAGTGCACCAGTTAGACAAATCTCTAGGACAATGTGTTACCCAGAGAAAAGTCCGACAGGGTCTTTGGAAACTTCCCAGCTGTTTTGGCCCCAGCTCTGTCATGTTGCAGATGAGGAAACTGAGGCTTAAAAACATGTGATTTGGTGCAGGTCACTGAGAGATAGAGCTGGGATGGACCTGTGTGCTGGGCCCTCAGCAGGGCTACCTCATCTCCATCAGGGGCTGTGTGGCTCTGTCCCAGAGAAGTGGGCATCCCGTCCTGAGTCCCCCCTCCCCTGACCCAGAAGGCCCAGCTTGGGAGGGAGCCTGGGTTTCCCAGGCAGAGGGAAGGTGTCTGTGGGTCCCTGAGGACTGCAGAGAGCTAATTCTCAGGCACTGGCTGGTCTGGTCTTGTGGGACTTGGTGGCTCCTGCCTGCAGCAGGTCACCTGCAAGGCCAGTCCAGTGACCTGGGGGAGGAGAGAGGTTCTTCTCTGTGGGTGGAAATCTGGCCTCTCTGTGAGGAGCCTTCCTGAAGTCCCTTCCTTATAGGTTAGTGTCCTGGGTACCAGGGACAACACAGGGTCAGAAGACTGAAGCAGCAGTTCAGCCCTGTGTCCCTGTGCGACCCTTGTGTCTCTGCTGGGTGTGGTGCTCAGCTGTCCCGTGTTGGCCCTGTGTACCCTGGGGCAGATGCCCTCATGGTCCTCCCCCGATATCCCCAGCCCTGGGCTGCCCGCCATGTCCTGGCTCACCTGGGACCAGCTGGCAGGAGAGGAGGCATGCTGTGAGCAGCAGCAGGCAGTGGGCCCTCATGCTGGCCAGCGGCTGGGCTCTGATGCTGCCGAGGACGAGGGCTCCTGTGGGAGCTGGGCCTGTAGAGCTCCTGGAAGTGGAGTGAGGCTATATTTATGGGGTGTGGGTTGCACAACTGCATTGACGGGCTGGAGGGAGGTGTGGCAATGCAGAGTGAAGTATAATCCCCGACCATGCCGTCATGTGCCTGAACACACTCCGGGTCATGCAGTGCATTCTCTTCATCTGGCTGTGGCTGGATTTTGCTCTCAGCCTGGAAACCCAAAGTAGGCTTGTCAATAAGCCTGGGCTCCAGGTCCTGTGGTCAGACAGGCTCTGGGGCAGGCAGTTCACACTCAGACCCTCCTACGGCTGTGCCTTGGGGCTGGAGAGGAGCAGGGCAGGAGCCCAGGCTGGTGGCCAGGGGTCCAGGCTGGTCGGGCCTGGTGTTGAAGTGTGTCTCGGGGGTCTTCAGTTGCAGGTGGAGGCTGCTCCTCCTCTCTCCCTCTATAATACTTCCACCTAAGGGGCTGTGGGAGCTCTGAGGGTTCTGTCCCAACCTCTAGAGAACTGGCCCTCCGTTCACCTCAGAGGGCAGCTAGGTGATCCCAGAGAGCTGCCCCGTCCCCTGGAGCTTGGTGTCCGTCAGTCTGAGGACCACCCCTTCCTGGAGTCTGAATCAGGCTCGAACTTGAAGTATCAGAAATTGCAACAGCTGAGTGAGCCAGAAAGGAATTTAGGAAGCAGCTCACGGAATCGCTGATGGGGAAGACTCAGAGCCTGTCTGGCAGCCATGACCCTGCCTGCAGTGACATCCGCACCAACCATGCACCACGGGTATCTTCCCTGCATCCTTGTGTGTGTGTGTGTGTGTGTGTGAGAGAGAGAGAGAGAGAGAGAGAGAGAGAGTGAGGGGGGAAGACAAGGAAGGAGAGGGAAGGGAGGGAGGGAGGAGGGACCTTTCCCAAGTAGCCCTGACCTTGGCCCACTCACCCTGTAGCCCTGATCTGTCTGGAAGTTGTGTCTAGATTGCGGTGTTTGTCCAGTGACCAGTGGCAAGGCAGTACAGAGGAAAGAATGTTGGGAATTCATTTAGCACTTTGAGTTGTTTTTGTTTCTCACTCAGCTTTGAGCACGGAGAATTCTCCAGTCAGAGGACACGAGCTGTCCCGTGGACAAAAAGAAGAAGAAAAAGAGAAAAACCCAGAAACATATTATGGTCTTCTTAGTTCTTTCACTTTTCTGATTAGAGCACTGAACACATTTATATGATACCCAAAAGTGCCAGGAAAGCGTGAAATACCTGAGAAACACACCAGAGAGAGGACGGTGGGCAACGGGCTGTGAGCTGGGCAGGCTCTGGCTGGGGCACTTCAGGGAGCTGCCCAGGAGCTGCTCAGGTGACGGCCGAGGAGGGGAGAATCCTCAGGCCCAGCCCTGGGCCTGCGCCTGCCTCGGCCTGTTGGCCCTTTCGGCCATGCGGCGGCTCCTAGGGGCATCTTGGAGCTGCCATGAGAGGTGGTGAGGGAGATGTTCCTGGAGATGTTCCCAGAAATGCAAAACTTGGCAGGAGGGAGAGCAAGGCCCTGCCCTGGAGCAGAGAGGAGGCCCACCTTTCACTCTCTCCCTTTCTCTTCTCTCTGCTGGATGCTGCATGTTCTCAGGGAGGCAGTGAGCACTCCAGGTAGCAAAGCGGCTATTGTGTGACTACTCCTGGTTTCCCGTTAACCAGCTGTGTGACTTTGGGCAACTTATTTCAATTCTATGCAGCTGGGCGGGTTTTGTCCTGCTGTAAATGGCATAACATTACCTAGTCGGGCTACTAATGTAGGTATAAAGCAACACAGAATCACAGCCTGAAAGCTTTTTATGCCTATGGATGCAGGCAGTGACAGGGCTCGACACCCAGGAAAGAAAAATCTGACTTTCAGGACTGACTGTTTCTGCTTTCAACCAGGAAACAGTGTTTTCAAGGGTTTGTATAGAGATTCTCACCCCTCCTCTGATTAACTTGTGCCTTGTTTTTCAGAGGGCAGCCTGCTTTTCATTGTGGCAGCATCACCCTGTTGGCCAGCAGGAGGTACAGGACCACAAGCCTGAGAAGGACCGGGGTGAGGACCTTCCCTAAGTGCCCAGGGTGAGCTGACGGGTAGAAAAGCGCCCAGTAACGTGTCCCCAGGAGAGCTCACACATGACCAGAGTGCAGTATCTGTGCTGGGGGAGACAAGGGTTTTGTCGCTTGCAGAGCCCAAAGGCTGCCTTCTGCCATCAGAAGTCCCTGAGTGGGGGAAACTGACAAAGGACACTGTGTGCTTGGACATCAGAAAGTCTTCAGGGCCCTGACAGCCCAGAGAAGAGGACTCGGGCAGCCAGGACGGGAGACTCAGTCTAATGGTGCAGGTGAGATGAACTCAGAGGGTGGATGAGAGGGAGCAGATGAAAACATATTGGGAGGGCAGTTCAGACACAGGGAGGGCCAAGAGTGGGGTGTGTGTATGTGCGCGTGTGCTTGTACATGTGCACTTGGGCACTGGAGTGCCAGAGATCATGCTGAAGAGTTGTGGTTTTTTTCCTGGGCAGGAGGAGGCTTTTGAAGAGTGTAATTAAAGGACATAAACACACCTGCTACCATCTAGAAACCGTTCTGACAAGTGCGAGGCTCACAGCCCCTGACGCTGTGAGCAGATGACAGGCCTCTGGGAGCCAGAAGTCAATAGCTGCTGGGGAGGGCAGCAGGTGCTTGTCACAGGCACTGGTGGGTGAGGGCAGAGGTGGAACAGGAGCCTCAGAACATGAGAAGGTGCTCTATGTTCTTCATGCACTTCGGGGCTGAGAGTGACTAAGGGAAAGAGCCAATTACTGGGCAAATGGATGGTTCTAAACAGAGAGGCCAATGGTCACTAGGCTGCCTGGTAGGGTTATCTTTAAACTGGTAGAGATGTCAAGAGTGCTGGGCTGGGCCGGGCCAGGGATGTGGGACTGAGAGGCGGAAGTTGAATTTCCTCTCTGGGCTGCCTGTCCATCCTGCACCATGAGGAGAGCCTGCTTCCTCATGGCTCAGAGGAGGTGCCCACTGTACAGGGCAGATGAGAGACAGCCTGGGTGTGCTGGGCATGTGCTGGTCTGAGCCAGAGTGTGTTGCAATGTGGCACCTGGTTCTAAGTGGAGATGGCTGCCTGAGCAGCACTGAATTTCCCTGGAGTCCTTGGGCCTAAATCTCTGTCCCCCAAAGCCTCATGTGATCAGAGCTCAGGCTTCTGGAAGGTCCCTGGATTGAGAGGCCATGGTGCTTATCAGTGGGGATCCACAGCTGGATGTCCTGTCAGGGTCAGAGCCTCCTCAGAAGAGTCATGTCCCCATGGCTGGCCTGGAAGGCTACCCTTCCCCCTAGCACCTCCCTTTTTCTCTCCTTCCTGGCTTCCATGGTATGAACAGCTCTACTTGTGCTGTTTCTTCCGTGAAGCCGGTGACCACACCTACACTGATGCCTCCGAAAGCATGAGGCAAATAAAGCTTCCGTACTGTGCATGGTGGATGTCAGGTACTTCCCATCTGCGTGGAAAGTGACTGAGACATACCTTGCTTCCCGCCAGCAGGACCCAGGGTGTTTTCCCACGCAGGCTCCAGTTTTCCCTTTGTTTCTAGCCCCCTAGGATTTTGTGTCACTGGCCCTGTGGCAGCTTCTGCTTCCAGTCCTTCTTCCCAGTCCCCTGCTGTGTTTATAAGGGGTGAGTGGCTGGTGGGTTCCAGGGGCAGGTCCAGAGAAGGTGCCCCCCCCATGCCCAGCTCCTGTCTCTGAGTCCTTCCCCTGAGGAGCCCCCGCCTGCCCCTTGCTCTGACCCAGCTGGTGCCCACTTGTGCCTCATCCTGCTTTGCCCTCCATGGTGTCTGCCATGTGCTCTGTGTGTCAGTCTCTCTTGCCAGGTTTAGTCAAGTCTGAGCGTGTGAAAGAGGAACCTACTATTTCCTCCACAGGGAGAAAAGAGTTGAGCAAACATAACCAGTTTTGAGAGGAATGAATGACCGGGAGATTGATTGTATTCTGAAAAATGTTCTCACCAGGAACAGTTGGCCTGAGCCTTCCTCTGGGACTCGCGCCCTCTAGCACTGAGGGTGTGGGTTTCTGTTGTTTATGCTGCCAGCTGGAGTGTTTGCCATGCTGACACAAGTGTTAATTTATACCCCAAGCTCTTGTCACCTGGCCTACATCTTCCTGTGCCTATTGGAAGTCCTACCTTTGTAGTTTTGTGATGGCAACTCTCATCCTACCATGCCCAAAGAGACTAGCAGCTGTGTATTTATATGTCTTGCTTGAAACCTCCGCACTTTTCATTGGTTTTTGGAGGTAATATTTTCAATTTGCCTCTTAAGGGAGGAACTTCAGGTGTTTTGGTTATGCTTGCTTCACTTTGTTTTGAAGCTGTACAAATCCCATAAGCACCAGGCACGATTCCCAGCACCCCTTGCTCCCTCCTCTTTGGCTGACTTCTGCTATAACCTGCAAACTCATGCCCTTGGCTGCTGGTCTATAGGACATTCTCTCAGGCCACACTGTGGAGCAGCTGCTGCTTGTGTCAGGTGTTTGTCACCTGCAGAATAGTGACCTTGACAAACAGAGGGAGAGGAACTCTGGGGCGGGGCAGGAGCCAGGGAGCCCAGCTAGGGCCTCTCTGTTAAAGATCAAACAGAGCCAGCCCTTTCATTCCAGGTGGAGGCGGTTTAACCCAGTACAGGTGCTCTTCAGAGACTCAGTCTAAGCCACAGGCTAGAATTGGCTCCTTGGTGCCAGAGGAAGAGAAATGAAAGGGTTGGCTTGACCAAGAACCTTTCCAGCCAGATACAAGACCATCATAGTGTGTCCAGCCCTTACCACCGGAAGAGACCTTGTTGAAAGGAGTTGGTTGAGCCAGCTCTTGTGCACGAGAGGCAGGGCCAGTGGGGACCTGGTGCCTGGGACGAGAAAGGGCCACAACGGGGGATTGTGAGGGCCCTGTATCTACTCTCAACCTGGTGTCATTGGTCCCTGTTTCCCAAAGAGGGGAATCAACAGCAGGTCCAAATCCGACTTGCAGGAGGTGTGGAGTCCCATGCTTTCACAGGCAGGAGGGCCAGGAGCCATGAAGTAGGACCAAGCAAAATGTTTTCAATATTCTCAACAAAAAGAAATATAAGTTAGAAGTGAGAGATAAGCGAGTTAGCCTGAACTCTTCTTTACCTATTGTATAATTTCTCATAAATGTGTACAATTACTTTGTGTCAATTAATAAAACTGAAATTGTGAGTGGATGTACATAACACTCCATTTTATCATTTTAGTGAATTTAAAGCATGCAGCATACTGGGCTTGACTAGTTTCACATTGTTTAAACCTCTACCAAATTCCTTCCACAGAATAATTTTCACCTTGCAAAATGAAAACTACCATTTATATTTTAATGTTTTTATTAAAGTCAAGGTATTTCTGAGCCAGTTTCTGTTTGTTGATTTTTCTCCTTATTAGAGGTCATGCCTTCTTCTTTGTAAGTGGACTTTAGATTAGGAACCAGGGATTGTGAATTTCACCTCATTGATGCTGGATGGTTTGCATGATGGATCCTCCTGGGTGTTTTTCTCTCAGTTTTCCCTCACACGTCATTGTGGATTGATCTCTGCGAGATCAAGTTGGTCTCCCGGTTCCCTGTGCAGTCTTCTTCCCCCAGGATGCTGTGCTGAGGTCCCAGTCCCATCCCCTCAGCACAGGGTCACCTGTGGGACCCTCCCATGTTCTTCCTCCCATGCTATCATGGAGGGCACCTGGCACAGCTGGCGGCTCTGCATCCTGGGTCCTCAAGGAGGAGGGAACACATTGGTCTGTTGCTCGTGTCTAGGGTCTTGAGAGTCATCACTTCACCTGGAACTCGCCCTGGAATTTCTTCTGCATTGTCTCTGGCCTGTTCACACGCTGTGAGCCCTGTCGAGTGCAGAAAGCATTTGTGTCACTGGCAGATGTGTGTCCCAGTCCTCCAAGAGGGGCTTTGTCGGTGCTAGTCTCCATGAGTCTTTCTGTACTGCACTGTGTCTACACAAGTGTGCAGGGTAAGTGTGTCACACAGCCAGGAGGCCAGAGGTCAGGTCCACACTGCACTCTTCGGGTTCCTGGGGTTTCAAACCCATTAAGTATGGTCCTGAGAAGTAAACAGTACTTGCAAATGCTGAAATTTCTACCAATGATCCTTCCTGAAATATAAGCTCAGCATTTTAATCAATTCTGAGTCATTAAGACAGTTACGCTGAGTTCCCTTGTTGGACACACTGCAGGCGCTCTGAAGAAGCGCAAGGTTGGTATTAATTCTCCAGCTCAGGAAAGTCTTTAACTGGTGACCACTCTCTTTTCTACACCCATGTGCTCCTCCTGCACCCAACTAGGCAAGTCCCAGAGGTGGCGCTGAGGGGCGCACATTCTTTCCTTCCACCTCATGCCCATGTTACCTCCCACGTGATACAGCTGCTTCCTGCAGGTTTGAATCACAGCCTTGTAGTGTGAGCTGGAGGAGACTCGCTTGCACCTGCGCCTGCTCTGGAGTACGAGTTTAGGATTAACAAAGTGTTCTTGGAGTTTAAAAAGGCAAGTGAGTGAAGCTCCCACAATTGGACATTTTACATATATAGGAAGTGAAGGGTCTGGTGCCAAATCATGGTGTAAACCTCAACACAAACGCTAAGGGGTTCCCTGAACTTCCTAGGTAAACAGGCTGAGGCTCACCTGACTAGGCTGGCTCTCTCCCTCCCTCCCTCCTTCCCTCCCTCTCTCTCTCCCTCCCTTCTTCCTTCCCTCTCCCTCCCTCTTCTCTCTCTCTCTCTCTCACACACACACACACACTCTCTCTCTCTCACACACACACACACACACACACACACACTCTCTCTCTCTCTCTGTGTCACACACACTCTCTCTCTCTCTCTCTCTTCTCCCCCAGTCTGGCTGCAGTGGTGCTGCTGGCTCCCTGCATTCACCTTGAATTTGGCCCTTGTTTCTGGAAACTCAGAATCTGAGCATACTTAGGGCTCTCCAAAGTCTTTGATATAAAGGGAATTGCATGTCAAATAAGATCATAATTGAATACCTGCCAGGGAGGTGTTTCTTTGGCTATAGAGAGATATAAATGAGAGTATATGTGTGTGTGTGTGTGTGTATGTATTGTACTTATTGATATTGATACAGGATATACACTTTGCACATTGGGATTAAACACAGGGCTGGGCACATGTAACACACATACCAGGCATGCACTCTACCACTGCCCTACACCCCAGCTCCCAGGGTGTTTCTTGCTGGAAATGAAGACAGGTGGAAGCATAAAGGATCATTTGCTCCTCCAGGTAATCTTGGCTATGAAATGAAAGTCAGAGGAAGTGAAACCCACACTGTGAATAACCTGTCTGTTCCATCACAAATCTTTCCCTGGGCAGGTAGTAGCTCGGTGACAGAGGACTTGCCTAGAAATCTTCACAGACTACTCTGGAATAACCCACATTTTGCCCCTGATGGGTCATTGATTTTCCTGGAAATGACGTCAGGAGTCTGGAACAGCTGATGTCACCAGGACCTGGAAGCCCTGGGCAGAAGCAGAGTGAGGAGGCCGGGTTGGGAGCTGAGCTGGGGCTTTGGCAAATTTTGGGGCATCTGCCACGCTAAGACTCATCCCCTTGGAAGAAGAAGGGAAGTTTCCTTTCTTGACACTTTAGGGATGAGCTGCCGGCCAGAGTCCCTCAGTGTGTCCTCACGAAGCGGCCCCTGTATCACCAGGCATGAGGCTCTCACCCTGGCCCTCTTGGCACCGTCCTGGATGACCATGCCATTTTGTGCTTCCACACACCAAGTGTGTTCCCAGATCTGAAGACACAGTTTTTCCGTGTTAACATTTTGGTGGCAAGATAAATCTAAGAATTGATATAAATAATTGATATGGTTATTTTCTCTCCTCAGTACCTAACAAATTGTGAATCCTATAGTCAGTGATTTTTTTTTTTTAGATAGTGTTTTTAGAAGTACTGGGATTACAGGTGTGAGTCACCACACCCAGGCACTGTAGAATGTGGTATTGATGGCTGGTGGGCGTTGAGTCACCACGCCCAGCATTGCTGTATGTGGTCACCTGGATCGAACTCAGGACCTTGTGCTTGAAAGGCAGGCACTGGAAACATTGAGCGAAATCTCTGGCCTGTCAGTGATATTTTTAAATTAAGGAAAATTATTATTTCATTTCCAACTTTGTAATCACCTCATGAAGTAGACTACATATGAATTGTCCCCTCTTCACAGTAGTAGGTTCCAGTTTATTCTTTGATTTATTTATTCAACTAAGTCATTAATGACCATGTTCTCTTGTGGAAGGGTTGGGCTTGATTTCTGGTGAAGGGAAGAAAACTGAAGGCCTGGCCCACGTCCTCAGGAGTCTGCACAGTGAGGGCATCAGGGAAGCGAGGGGTCAGTCCCTTTCATGGCTAGATCCGACAGTGGCTCTCACCATCCTCGATGGCTGTGGGAGAGGAGTGCTCAGCTCCTCTGGGATTGAGATAGGTTCTGCCGAAGAAGCAGCACTTATAGAGGACTCCAAAGTCTGAGTGGGAGGCCAGACAGGAATGCTAGGCCCTGGCGTCTCAGCAGGGAGCGTATTGTAGAGATGTGTCACGGGCTCTGCTGGCAGGAAAACATGTTTATTGTTTTGTGCTCCCAATGCACCCAGGCAACTTGCCAATCCTCTTGGCACCTTTCGCTTCCTGGGGCAGATAGAGGCTGCTGTTGAGATGAGGTAAAGTAGTGCCAGCCAAGAGCCACATGGGCTATAGGCTTTGCCCCCTTGAAAGTGGGTTAGAACTCAGAATGGAAATGACTTGCATGAGGGAAGAGACTGAGCGGCCTGGCCCTGCTCGGTGGAGGTAGAGGAGGAGGAGGAGGAGGAGGAGGAGGAGGA
>PVIC010003591.1:0-68089 GCA_004025085.1 Thryonomys swinderianus | reverse complement strand
AAAATTTTACCATCAATTTTTTTCTTTCTTTTTTTCATTATTTACTCCCAAACCCCATTTTGCTATTGACCTTACAGGAATTTTAGCTTTATGTATCAATAATTCAAATTTAAATGGTTATAATTATAACATCTGGATGTATAGTCTCTAATTATACTCTAGATTTCAGTGGAAAGATGTTCATGTGAGTTCAGAGTCTTTTGTTTCTCAGACTTATATGAATCTAAATTTTATCATTTGTGAATTGACTTCTGATTTCTCCGAACACAGGTGATAGTCACTGAAAAATATCACTCCGCTTCCCTATCCCACATAGGGATGTCTTGAATTAAGAAAAATGTAAACTTTTGAAAGGACTGCCTGTTTTGTCTTGAAGTCACCTAATCCATATTCAAGGCAGCCAGCACTTGCCATGCTGAACTAAATGCTGACACTGCTGGCATGAGGTGGACAGATTCACAGTGACAGTTTAATCTCTCAAAGGTAGCGACCAGGCCTTGAACATCTCTCGTGTTGCATGCAGCAACCAGCATGTGCTGGACTCATGTCAAGCTCAGGACAAATGCAGTGGACTGAATTAGAGGACGCAGAGAGTTTATGGTTCTAGATCTGAGTCGGTGTCTCATTTACGGCAGGGGTGGCTCTTAAAATATTCTTCCTTACCAGGAAACACACTACTCTGGATTGATGAAATGACACCTGAGGAGCAGTTTAGAAGATGGGCAGAATCAAGTAGTTTACTTGTATTGAATTTCTGTCCTTCATTATTAGATTCCTTGGTTGGGTCCTATTAAATTGATAATGCAGTACTGTGCAGGAGAAGCTCCTTTCAGTGATGGGTGAAGTGACTTTGTATCCTATACGAACAATCACCTGTGGTCTGGTGAGTAGACAACCCTGAAGAAAGTGTGATAAAGGGGTTGTGTTTTAGTTTCCTCCATTGATGTGCCTAGTAGCTCACTTATGTGCCTCTTGGGGTCTAGTTTTTCTCATAATGTCATATTAACACTGATCATTTCTCAAGAAAAATACAGCAATAATAGATCAGCTCTGGAAACTTCGAGAGAGTTCACTACTATACGTAACACTCGCTTTGCAAGAGATTGAGGTTTGGCAGTGAAGGAATTGGAGCTAGGAATAAGCTATATAATAATCTATTCCATGTGACTCATTTTGTCCATCAAAAACACACCTGTGCTGCCCTGTACTTTAATTTAATAACCATTGAAATTTTGCTAATGTTGCACTCTCAATATCTGAGAGAGGTGACTGAAAGAGACAGACACGTGCCTTGAAGTTTTATGTTTTCCCCTCATGCCTGATAAACTGCTGAGAAAAAAGAGATGCCCAATAATTAGCAGCTAAGCCAGAAAATCCATCCCAGTCATTTTAAAAATAGCATTACTTTTTCTCCTACAGAGATTGGGGACTGGTAGTGATTCCACAGTCTTGTCAAAATTGGCATTTCTCTTTGATATACAATGACTATTCCTGTCTTTAATTTTATAACTAAATTATATAAAGTGCCTTATGCTAAAAAACTTAATGAAAATAAAATTATTAACCACTTAGGCACCACTCAACTATATATAAGGTAGAAAATAAGGTATTAATGAAGAATAGAACAAAACCGCATAGATATCATGGAAGTTATTTTTTATTAAAGATAAGTATCAGTTGGCAGCATCAGTTATAGAGAACTTTTTCAATAGCTGGAGCTAGAACTTTTGTACTTACTTACTCATGTATTGACTCAATAGAAACTTCCTGACCATCTACTACATAAGACCTAGATTTCATTTACACTAGATAAACAGAAATGTTATGGGTGACAAGGGTTATGTTATATGCAAAGGTTGGCTATATGGCCCATGAGTCTAACTTGGCTTGCTACCTGTTGCGTAGTTATAAAATGAAGCATTAGTCATGTATCATAATATACATGCCTTTATGTGCAATGTTTAAAAAGTCTTCACAATGTTGTGCTGCTATAATTTATTACCTCCAAAAGGAAAAACATAGCTATTAGCAGTCACTTGTCCACTATCTATTCTTGTTTTTGGCCCATATCATTCAAGCATCAATCTGATTCATAACTCTATACATCTGATTATTATAGAGGGGACATATAGGCAGAATCATATATTGTGTGGCCGTTGCTATCTGATAACTTTTACTTATAATATTTTAAAAGTTCATCTATGTTGCAGCACAAACTTCTACTTTAATATTTCTTGTAGGTGAATAATAATTACATTGATATACTATTTTTTGTTCATCCATTTAAATCATTTACAACTTTTGCTTACTGTGACTTATGCCATTATGAATACTTGTAGGCAGGTTTTTGCATGAATGCATGTTTCACAGCTGTACTCCTTGGGGTGAAATGACCAGGTCATGTGAAAACTCTGTTTAAATTTTGGAGACACTATCAAAGGTGTGCCAAATTAACTGTAGCACTTCACGTTTCACCACTAGTGCACAAGGGTAATGATGACTCTGCGTCTTACTCATGCTCATTATTGCCTTTTTATGGCAGGCACTTGAGTGGGTGCAAAGTCATATCTTACTTTGGTATTTATTTGCATTTTCTTAATGATGAATGTTTAGCTCCTGAGCATTTTTCATATGCATATTGTTCTTATATGCTCTCTAAGATATATCTTTTTTTTTTTTTTTTTGAGACAGGGTCTCGCTTTGTAGTTTAGGCTAGCTCTGAGCTCACTATGTAGCCTAGGCAAGCCTCGAACTCAGCAATCCTCCTGTCTCTGCCTCCCGAGTGCTGGGATGACAGGCGTGAGCCACCACACCCGGCACTGTGTTATGCGGTATTGATTGTTGGTGGGCGTGAGTCTCCACGCCCAGCATTGTATGTGGTTACTGAGGATTGAATTCAGGGCCTTGCACTTGCAAGGCAGGCGCCGGAACCACTGAGCTAACCCTCTGGCCCTCTAAGATATATCTTGAAAAAAAATCCATTCCAGTCTCCAGTGCATATATTCAATTGATTATTTTTGCTTCATTGAGTGTACGGTTTTGTTTTGTTTTGTTTTGTTTTGTTTGAGACAGGGTCTCACTTTGTAGTTCAGGCTGGCTCTGAGCTCACTATCTAGCCCAGGCAAGCCTCAAACTCAGCAATCCGCCTGTCTCTGCCTCCCGAGTGCTGGATGACAGGCGTGAGCCACCATGCCCGGCACTGTGGTATGTGGTATTGATTGCTGGTGGGCGTGAGTCTCCACGCCCAGCATTGTATGTGGTCACCGGGGATTCAACTCAGGACCTTGCGCTTGCGAGGCAGACGCCGGAACCACTGAGCTAACCCTCCGGCCCCTGAGTGTACGTTTTTTAAAAGTATTCTTAACAATAGACTCATATCTGATTTGCATTTTTTTTTTTTTTTTTTTGAGACAAGGTCTTGCTTTGTAGTTCAGGCTGGCCCTGAGCTCACTATGTAGCCCAGGCAAGCCTCGAACTCAGCAATCCTCCTGTCTCTGCCTCCCGAGGGCTGGGATGACAGGCGTGAGCCACCAGCACTGTGGTATGAGGTACTGGTTACTGGTGGGAGTGAGTCACCATGCCCAGCGTCCTATATGGTTACTGGGGACCGAACTCAAGACTTTGTGCCTGCAAGGTAGGTGCCAGAACCACAGAACTAGATCTCCAGCCCTGATTTGCAAATTTTTTTCCATCCTGTTGATTGTCTTCACATTTTCCCCATGGGATTCTTTTAATCACACTTTAAATTAGATAAAATTCAATTTATCTTTTTTTCTTTTTTATTACTTGAGCTTTAAGTGTTCAATCTCTAATCCAAGATTGTAAAGATTAACACCAATGTATATTCTAGGTTCTTTATAGTTCAAGACCTTATAGTACAGTGTTTGATATCTTTTAATTAATTTTTTTTGAGACAGGGTCTCACTTTGTAGTTCAGGCTGATCCTGAGCTCACTATGTAGCCCAGGCAAGCCTCAAACTCAGCAGTTCTCCTGCCTCTGCCTCCCCACTGCTGGGATTACAGGTATGAGCCACCATGCCCATCATTGTGATATGTGATACTGATAGCTGGTGGGTTTGAGTCCACGCCTGGTATTGTATATAGTTATCGGAATCAAACCAGGGACCTTGCACTTGCTAGGTAGGAGCCAGAACTACTGAGGTAAATCTCTGGCCCTAATTAATTTCTTTATGTCATGCCAGAAAGTGATTCAAATTTATTCATTGTACATTTACTCAGGAGTTGACCATCATTTGAAAAACAAAATGTCTTTCTTCATTGAAGTACCTTGTGCCCATGTTAGGGCAAACATTGGCCCTGAAAACTTATACACATGCTAGTCCCCAAAACCTGGTAATGTTACTTTCTATGATAAAACAGACTTTGAAAATAATGTTAAGTTTCTTATATCAGGGACATTACTCTGGATCATCCAAGGAGCCACGTACAGTTCAAAAAGTACTCATGAGAGGAACACAAACTTCCATACAAGCACAGGTTACATGAGAATGAAGCAGAAACTAAAGTGACATGGCCAAGGATGCCGGCAGACTTCAGAGGGCACAGTCCCACCAGCACCTCGACTATGGTCCTATGAGAGTTCCAGAACTGTAAAATAATACAGTTGTGATGTTTTAAGTCATTGTTTGTGGTAGTTTATTACAGTACCAATAGGAAACTAATGTAGCAACTACATTAAAAATTCCTGCTAGAAATATACACAAAAGAATTAAAAGAATATCAGAGTGACATATGTGCATCCATGATCATAGCAGCTCAGTTTGTGAAAGCTCAGTCTTGGAAATGACCCTAATGCCCATTGACTGGAGACAGGATAAAGAAGATGTGGTTTTTCTATAAAATGGAGTATTACTCTGCCTTAAAGAATGATAAGTTTGAGTAATTTATACTCAAATGGACATACCTTTAGGACATAGTCATAAGTGAAATAAAGAGGTCACAAGGGGTAAATATTGTATCTTTCCTCTGGTATGAGAAACTGAAGATGTTAATGAGTTCTAGAATGTCTGATGGGTATTGTGAAATAGAAAATATTCAATGGGAAATATGGTGGAGGTGTGAGTAATGAGGGGTAAAGAAACATTTGATGGTAATAAAAAAGGGAAACAAAGCTTATGTATTTAGGGGGTGGAGATCATGGGGTAGGTAGGGAAATGGGAAAAATATCTTGTCATATACTGGTAAAAAAATCAATTAATCATAAACATACAAATTCATGTCCAGGCTCTTCTATTACACTGAGCTATCAGACATTGTCATGTTATTGTAACACAGTTTACTGCAGATTCATATTAAGTTTTGAAATGTGAAAATGTGAGCCTTCCAACTTCGTTTTTATTTAATGGTCTTTTGGCTCTTCTTTCTCCCTTGTGTACTTTGTATAGTTTCATTTTTCTTAAATTTATTTGCCCTATTATGCATCTTAATATCTAAGTGTATCCTGGAAGAGGTTTCAAGTGATTTCTGTTGTTGCTGAATATAGGAATTATCTCTACCTATGTAATTATTATTAGCTTTACCTTTACTTGTTGTCTTTACTTTTTTCATATACATTTGAAGTATTGTCCAGTGCCTCTCCATTTTAGCCTTTAGTATGTTTTCTATTTTTGGGATTGTCTTTATGTATCCATCATTCAACAAAAAAAAATATGTCTTTCCTGGATATAGAATTTCTGGTTGATAGAGTCTCTTTCAGAGTTTTGAGTGCCTTCCTAATGCTTTTGGAGTTCTGTGCTTTGTTATGGGAAATCAGCTGTTAATCTAGATATTAATGGTCATTTGCATAGTGAGTTACTTCTCTTTTTTTAGTGTTTTCTAGATTCTTTGTTCCTTTGGCTTTGATAGTTTCCTTATGATGCGTCTAGATACAAATCTCCCAGTCTGTCTCCTACGAGATTTCTAATATACAGGGCAATGTTATCAATAAACTTAGGAAGTTCTAATCATTATTTGTCCAAACATTCTTTTTCTCCTGTTCTTAATGGGACTCCCATTGTTTGTATATTTGTATGCATCATGCTATCTACAAATTTCTGAGATTATATTCACTATTTCTTCATTCTTCCCTGTTCCTCATATTAGATAACTCCCCTGGTCACCTCTTCCAGTTCACTCTTCCAAAATCTGCTGCTCAGATCCTCTAGTAAAATTTTCATTCCAATTTTTGTATTTTTAATGTCCAGAATATTTATTTTATTCTTTCTTATACCTATGTCTGGTTCTTAATATATTTATTTAATTTGGTAGCATTCACATGCTCTAGTTCTTTAGTCATGGTTTTCTTTAATTCCTTGAAAATATTGAAGAGTTGATTCAGAATCCTTATCCAATTAATTGCACTGTCTCAGCTTCCTCAGACACATTTTTTTTTTTCTTTTTGAGACAGGGTCTCGCTTTGTAGTTCAGGCTGGCCCTGAGCTCACTCTGTAGCCCAGGCAAGCCGCCGCGAACTCAGCAATCCTCCTGTGTCTGCCTCCCAAGTGCTGGGATTACAGGCGTGAGCCACCACGTCCGGCATTGTGGTGTGTGGTGTTGATTGTTGGTGAGCGTGTCTCCACGCCCAGCATTATATGTGGTTACCAGGGATCGAACTCAGGACTTGCGCTTGCGAGGCAGGCGCCAGAACCACTGAGCTAACCCTCCGGCCCAGACACATTTTATATTGACGGCTCCCACTGCATATCGACATTTAAAATTGTAATATGCATACTGAGAATCAGATTTTCCCCTTTCTCAGAGTTTGTTGTTGCTAATTGTTACTATTTTTATTTGTTCACCTACTTTTTCAGCTAAATCTGATCTATGAACTGTTTATCCTATGTAGGGCTATCTCTGTTAATGATCTAACAATGATTTCCTTTAATATCTGGAAGTACTAAGTCTATATTTCTTTGTTAAGGGCCTTTGTATATTTTTGGGAGCACACTCAAATTTACATCTCCATTTTCATATTCATTCACTCTTTTTGAAAGCACAGTTCCTCAGAAGTAAGCGGCACTGAGAGTTTAGGGTCTTGTTTGGGCATTCATGAGTCTACATATAGCCCTGTTTATAAACATTGTCTTTTAACTCCCAAGAATATCAGAGAGTTGCTCAAAACTCCTGTGGCATGAACTCTCTTCCTTCTCCCTTTAATTTTTTTTTTGCTATTATGTGCCCAAAAGTTAATTACTAACTCAGGTAGCTACAAATTGAACAAGTGTTTCTGATTGTTTTAGATTGAGGTCGGGGGGGGGGCGGTACTGTTAAGATTGGGATATGTTGGTTCAAACAAAAACAGTTTTGTGAGAGAGGAGGACTTTTTATGGAACCTGAAAGCAGTTCAAATAACTTCTTCAGGAATAGGACTTTTAAGACACTCTGACAATGTCCGGCCCTATCCAGAGGGTTCCAGACTGTTTTTTCCAGGAGCTGTTGTTATTCTTTTTCTTGTTTAAATACAATTGTGAGTAGCTTAAAATTGGGATTGTGGCAAGGTAACAGAAGAAGTTAAAATATCATAAAGCTCTCTGTTTTTTTTTTTGTTTTGTTTTGTTTATTTTGTAGAACCATGGATCAAATTCAGGACCTTGAGCTTGCAAGAAGGTGCTGAACCACTGAGCTACATTCCCAGCCAAAGGTCTCTGTTCTTACGGAGGTTCACGTTTTACCTGAATAAATAATCTACAGATCACCACAAGCCTGATTAATTTTCAGACTTTCCAGAAACTCGACTTTGACAAATTTTTGCCAGTGTTCTTGCTACTTTTATGCAAGAGAAGATTTTTGAGAGTTTTTCCCCAGAATTTTTGCTTACATTGCTTTTTTCTTTAAATTGAGTTTTATTGAGTCACAGCCATGCTCACTCATGTGTGTATTGTCTAAGCTGTTTTTGTGCTGCTGTAGCAGAGCTGAATAGATGTGACAAGACCATATTGACTGTGAAGTTATATTTGCTGACCCCTTCTCTCTTACAGTCCATGCTATCAGACATTATAAACTATATTCAGCTCTTGGCTTTCATATTGTGTGACAAAGTTTTGAAAGAAAATTTCAAATGTGACTTTTGTGAAAAGTTAGATAAAAATAAGATATACTAATCAATAAGATCAAAGATTATTTGTAAAGAAAAGTGTCACAGAGTGAATCTACCAACCTAAAAAGGGGAGTGACTTTAAGACAACACAATGAAACATTTCTGGTCAAAAACTAAAACAGTTCACCAAGTTGCCTGTGTTACGCCTCATGGTACACAGCCCCTAAGCAAGAAGTCATTATTCATATCCAGAGAAAGTTTCTGTGGGATCTTAAGTATTCATCTTGACAAACCACTGTAACAATTTCAGAAGTTAAACCAGAAGAATGTGAGAAGAATGTTTAATTTTAGCAAATTTGTCTTCTATACATACTGGTTTTACATGCACAGAACATCAAATAGGAACCAAGCCCTGGAGTATTGTACAATAATTATACATACTACATGACAAGAAAAAGCCGACTTGAACATTTAAATGAAATTTAGGGTGAATAGAAAGTATGACTTATAATTTTGAATCAGAAAATCTTCTGTCTTGCTACCAATCAGAAGGCAGTTTAGGTCCATAATTATGCATCTTTTACAGCACCTATTTTTAATGGGACCTAAACTACATAGTGATTTTATTTTCTCCTCTTAGTCCTTGTAAAACCCTGGACATGAGAAAAATCTGGATTGTCTGGTGTCTGGACAAAATCTGGATTGTCTGGTACATAGCTCATGGCCCCAGTGGCACCACAAATATCATTCCAGTAAATGATCTCTTAAAGACACTCCTGATACCTTTATTATCTGATTGACAATATTTCATAAATGAATCAAGGTGGACAGAAATATAATGTGGATATACTCAAACTATAAAAGGAACTTGAAATTTATATGAAATATTGATGTAATCTTAAAAGTAGATTAATGCTTGTGAAAACATGAAAAAGCAAGAGGCAAAGCAAGACACAGCCAGACAGAGACAGAGACATCAATTATCTAAGTATAATCTGTAAGAATTCAGTGATTCTAGAATCAGATTCTAGACAAGAAACTATGTGTTGGATTCTTAAACACTGGAGTTATACTGACTGGGTACAGTGCTACCTAATACATTCTGAAAGTACACAGCAGACTTCATGTCAGAAGTCTGTTCAGAGACTGGTATATTCTGCTGATTCTGAAAGCTTGCAGCATAGTTCTAGCATAAAATAGGCAAGACATGGCAAATTTAACAGATATAAATCATTTGGGGGGTTTCTTAAATAGTTACTCCACTAAAGTAAAGGAATTCATTCAACAGCGACATAAAAAACTGACTCTCCTATGGGGAAAATTTTTTCTTCCATATGTGAACAATGTTTTGATCAGGATTTACAAAGAGAAAAAAAGCTGATTTATGACGGAAAACATCAAAGCTTCTTCTCACTAAATGAAAACAGTAAAGATCAAAACAGATTGCAACACCAACCTGAGCCTTTGTAGAAGTCCATGTTAGCAGTGCATGATAAGCAAAAGGGAAAGAAAATTATATATGCATTAGTTGAACTGCTATTATAATGCAATATTGAAAAAAAGTTTTAAAAAACTTTTCCCTGATTATTCAAAATTGATGGCTACATTTCGGGTAGCATTTGAATGTTTCCCTCCCAGTTCTCCAGTGAAATGCCCCCTCTAAGTGAATATCAAAGTTGTGACTGTACAGGAGCAGAGAATGCAGAGATCTGAGAAAGCTGGAGAGATTTTTTTCTACCTGACCTCTGCCTAGGAGGGCTGATTCCTGAGATCAAAGGCCTAAGGACATGAAATAAATTCTCAGAGCTTAACTCAAACTCCCTTAGAAGATCATTTCCATAGTCATCAATCCCTGTAAAAGATACAATACTTTCTGTTCCTGAAGGAACAGAATCTATAGACCACTCCATTAGATGTAAATCCCAAGACATATTCTAGCTGCTTCTTCCTGACTATAGTGTATCTTTCATTCCTCCTTAAACTTAGCACGACTTTAATTCTGAAACTATTTGAAGAATAGTTTTATCTGTCAGTCTACACTTTATGTTCTCTGAGGGTAGGGGTGGAATCATTTTTATTTCCAGCACTGTATTCTCAATATCTAATTAGCACTTGGTATAGAGTAGATATTTCAAACATATCTGTAGAAAGGTGAATGAATGTAGCCCCAGGGCAACATAAATTATAAATCTGGAAAGTTATAAACGAAATCCAAAATCCATTTTCATTGTGAGTTCAGGTTTTACTCTTATGTAATAGATCAAAAGCTTAATTAACAGAATAATGTTTTCAAAAAAGCTAAGTAAGGCAGGTCAATTAAATATCCATATATCTGCCATTTTTAGAATTTTAATTATCTTGACCCAATCCATCTTTATCCTCATCACAGTCTTTTAATAATGGTAGTTTGCAACTACAGATCACCATTACAACATCTCAAACTTTGCAAGTGACCAAATTATCTCTATGTTCAAAATATTATGAAAATTGAGCTTTCTCCAGTTACAAATGTCATAGGCTAATCAAAAGAAGACTATCGTTGTCTTTGGATAGAAGAGTAAGACACTAAAAATACTTAATGATAAGAAACTCAGGGAAATTCCTGACATTAATATCTGCTTTGTGATACAGGGCAGACATAATTAGCTTAGAGTTAAGTGATCACACAACGATGATCACACATTTGTATTAAATCTACAGAAATGACTTCTGTGTTATACTGTTCTTAGTGCCAAACACTGGTGATGCTCACCTACTGACTGGAACGTAGTTCAGTGACCATGATAACTGGAGTGTTTTATTTGCTTCACTAGTCTTTTCCTTTGTGCAAAAATTAGGGTTACTAAGGTTCCAGAAATGCAGTTCCATTGTGCAAAGGCTGTTAAAACTATTCAATTTCAGTTCATTGCATTACTATGTGGCATAAATTCTGTGGATAATAAATGTATTATTAATACTAAAAGATCAAGAAATTATCTCTCTGAATTAGTACTGGGTAATTTATTTGGTATGGATAGTTAAATAGCCATAAGATAATAAATAAAAGCACTTCTTTGTTATTCCTCTGAGTAAACACTGAAAAAGTTCCCCAAAGCACTAATAATCATATATGATAGCAGAATTTGAATGAACTATATAAAAAATTTCCAGAAATTGTATATTTCTTTTAATTAAAAAACATTAATTTTAATTAAAAACATTTTAATTAAAACATATATATATATGACAACTTTTAAAAATCTATATAGCCTTAATCTTTCTCTGTGGCTTTGTTCAAACTGCTTTTACCTATTTATACTCTAAAATGTTGACACTCTATTTGTATCAATGTACCAACATAGATATTGCTTAATTTTCCCATTAGGCAAACTCTATTTTCACAGATCAAAATATTTTTTTCTTTATAGCTTATTTTAGACCTTTCTTTCTTACTATATATTTTATCAAACCTGCCTGTGCAGTCCACTGAATTTTGTAGACTAAACACAAAGTAAAACAGATTTGACTTTTTATATACATGTTCTGCCTCCCTCCTGGAATCTGAGTCTGTTTTGAGATGAGGATCGTCTCAAAGTCTTAGTAGCACATATATTATCAGACAAGCCCAGATACACTCTTACTCTCTCTCAATGCGCTGCAGAAGTTTACACAACACTTAGAATAACACCCACAGTTTCCATATAAATGGTACACAGAGCCCTGAATGAAACAATCCTGGTTTGTGTCTCTAGAAATGTCTCCAACACCCTCCCTACAACTCCCCAAATCTGGTCTCACCAGCCTTTTTACTGTTCCTCAGCTATGACAAATAAAAGCCTGTCTATGAATTTCCTTTGTCTGTCTAGAACATCATCATTAGACCACCAGTTTCCTCCTTTATATCATTCTCAGCTGTGCTGTAATGTCTCTGTCCCAGAGAAATATTCCTGATAATTCTATTCCCCTTCCCTGGCTTATTTTCTTCACACTACTCATTATATGCAATTAAACATCTGTACATCTTTGCAGTGCATTGTTTTTGAATATTTTTATTAGTATATGCTTGAGATACATAATGAATATATTCATGGTGGAATATTTATACATATACACATATTATCTTCATTTTTAATTTCCCTTTTGCCTCCTTTGCTTCACATATCTCCCTCACCCTAGTTCTCCTTTTTTCACTAGAATATATGTTTCATTAGAATTTTGGCATAAAGATAATGTTACCTAAGATACATAATTGCTTATTCCACAAATAACTACTTCTCTACATGTTAGGCACCTGGCATAACCTTTTTTAATTGAGTTATTTATTGATACATTTTATATACACAACATGATCACACTCAACATTGAGAATTTGTACCAATATGTGACATGACTCAATTCTCATTTTTCCCATTACTCTACAGCCCCCATCCCCTATATACACATGTCATAACATTTCAAGCAAGTAATATGAGGATTTATAACTACAGAATAAGATTTGCTTAAAAGATGCTTTGGCATTATGTTACATGGATCATCATACTTAAACAAATAGTGATTTCTGTTCTGATTTATTCATTACCTGAAATTTAAAAAATCACTGATATTTAAACAATTAATAGAAATGTTAAGTGAGGAGCACACTAAAAGGTATGCACAGCTCTGTTCCTTGTGTTATCTGTACATTTCCCCACACACCTATTTTGTAGTTACACAGATAGTGATTTTTTTTTTTTTTTGAGACAGGGTCTTGCTTTGTAGCTCAGGCTGGCCCTGAGCTCACTATGTAGGCCAGGCAAGCCTTGAACTCAGCAATCCGCCTGCCTCTGACTCCCGAGTGCTGGGATTACAGGGGTGAGCCACCACGCCTGGCAGATAGTGAATTTTTAATCCCGTGCAATACCGTGAATGGATAGAAATGGTATACTTACATAAATAATGAATGTTTATCTGAAAGACTATGCTTACAAAATATTGACTATCAGTAAATATAGATAAATCTATTATTAAGTTTTACATCGTAAAGAATTTCCCTAACATAATCAGTATCAAAATTTTTAAAGCACCAAATACCATAAAAGTCAAGTAAAATTCTAGACAATGTTCATTATGAAAATGAAAAATAAGAGTATTTATGTATAGGTTATTAAAGAGGCTTTCAATAAACAAATCAGATTTCAATTCTAGGAGGATATATGAAGTAAATATGTCTTTGAAATTTTATATTAAATGAAGATATGTTATACATAGTTATTCTAACTACTATGATATGGAACTGTTTAAAAGTATATATTATTTGTTCATAAAATCTTTTCTTATGCCAATGTCTTCATGAGTTTCATATAGCCTCTTCCAGTAGGCTTAGAGGTTGTATTTTAATATTTAGATCTTTAATTCATTTTGATTTTTAGTTTAGCACATGGTGAGAGATATGGGTCTAGTTTTCATCTTCGGCAAGTTGAGAGCCAATTTTTCTAGCACTATTTATTAAAAAGGCTATCTTTGCTCCAAGGAGGATGTTAGGTTCCTATGTTGAAGATGAAGTGACATAGTACATCTGAACTTGTTTCTGTGTATTCTAAGTTATTCCACTGATCATTGAATCTATTTCTTTGCCAATATTATGCTGTTTTTATCACAGTAGCTTTGTAGTGTAGTTTTAAGTTGGAGACTCTGACACTCCCCTGGTTTATCTTCATTTTCTAGAAATGCTTTTGCTATTCTATGTCTCTTCCGGTTTCAGATGAATTTTTGAAACATCTCTAATTCTGTAGGATTTACTATTGGTATTTCAATCAAGCCTGTATTAAATCTATATAGCAGTTTTGGAAATACGCCCATTTTTAGTGCATTGATTCTTCCTTCCCAGGAACAAGGGATACTTTTGCATTTTCTGATATTCTCTTCAATTTCTTTTTTAAAGTGGCATAAGTTTCAAGGTAGAATTTTTATTGCTTTTGCTATATTTACTACTAGGTATTTCATTTTTTTAGATGCTACTGTGAAAGGAATTATTTCTGCAATTTTTTTCTTAGCCTGCTTTTGTATAAAAGATGGCAATTGATTTCAGGGAGATGACCTTGTATCTAGCTATTCCACTTAATTTAGTTATTAAATCTGGAAGTCTTTTGTTGGCGTTTTGGGGTCTGCTACATAGATTAAGTATCATATCATCTGCAAATAATGACAAATTAACTTCTTTTTTTTTTGAGACAGGGTCTCACTTTGTAGTTCATGCTGCTTCTGAGCTCACTATCTAGCCCAGGCAAGCCTGGAACTCAGCAATCCTCCTGTCTCTGCCTCCTGAGTGCTGGGATTATAGGCGTGAGCCACCACGCCCAGCACTGTGGTATGTGGTATTGATTGCTGGTGGGCGTGAGTCACCACGCCCAGCATTCTATGTGGTTACCAGGATTGAACTCAGGACCTTGCGCTTGCGAGGCAGGCGCCGGAACCACTGAGCTAAATCTCTGGCCCAAATTAACTTCTTTTCCAATCTTTATCCCTTTCATTTTTTTTGGTCTGATTTATACTGTGAATATTTCCAGAAATATATTGAATAGGAGTGTTAATAGTGGGCATACTTGTATTGTTCCTGATTTTAGTGTAAAAGGCCTCATTTCTTGACCATTTAATATGATGATGTCATAGAGGGCCTTTATCAGGTTCAGACAAAAACCATCTACTGCAGTTTTCGGTGTTTTTTTTTTTATCATGAATTGTTGTTAGATGGTAAATCAAACCCTTTTTCTGCACCTACTGAGATAATCACATGCTTTTTGTCACTCAGTATATTAACGTAGTGTAATACATGTATTGGTTCTTGTGTGTTGAACCATCCTTGCATCCCTGGGATAAATAACACTTGTTTAGGATGTATGATCTTGATGTTGTTCTTTTGCTCATAAATTACCACAGATAATCAACAACAAGAATTTATTCCTTTTAAAAAGCTTCTACATAGCAAAATAAAAAAAAACAACAGAGTGAACAGATGAACTACAATGCAGGAAAATAATTTTTATCAGCTGTTCCTTTGATAAAGGCTCCAAAATTTAAAGACCCAATATAACAATGGGCATCTGAAATGAACAGACACTTTTCAGATGAAGAATTAGAATCATCAAATAAACATATGAAAAAATGTTAATCACTGGTCCTTCAAGAGATGTGAATGAATGCAACACTGCAATGAACTTTACTCCAGAAAGAATGGAAGCTATGAAGAAATTAACTAGTAAATTTTGTTAGGGTTGTGGGGAGAAAGGAAACTCTCTCTACTTTTGGTTGGAGTGTAAACTGGTGCAACTATTAAGGAAATCAGTGTAGAGATTCCTCAAAAAACTATGATTGGAGATCCCATTTGATCCTGCTATTTCCCTAATGGCTGTATTTCCAGAAGAATTAAAAACATCATACCACAGTCATGTGCATACCCATGTTTATAGCAGCTCAGTTTGTAATAACTCGATCATGGAAGCAATCCAAAGTCCATCAACAGATATTGGAGAAGAATGTATTTTTCTTATAAAATGAAATACTTCTCTACCATAAAGAATGATAAACTTGAGACATTTATACCTAAATAAATGCACACTGAGGTCATACTGTTAAGTGAAATAAATAGGACACACGTGTAAATACTGAATAATTTCTCTAGTCTGAGTAACAGAAAGTATGAGTGAGAATCATAATGTACAATATGTGTCATGAACTAGGAAGTAAATGTTCAAGGGAGAAGAGAAATTAGGGAGGGGAAGTGGGGAAAAGGGATGTAAATGGAGAGGGGTGGGAGGGTTGAAGGATGTATCTTGCTGTCACACTGTATATTATGGTAGAGTAATGGTGTAAAATATATTCTTAGTGATTGTCAGTGTGGTTATACATTAATAAGAACTTGCTTTTGTTTCTAATGCTTAATGTGTTAATAAAGTAATAAATGCATTTTTGAAGTACATATTTTATGAATTTTATATAAAACTACCTGATAAAATCATAAGAAATAGATTTCAACTTCTAATTTTAAAACTCACAGAGAAATGCTAATACACAGTTAACTAATCATAGATCTATGTGTCTGCATTTATACATCTTAAACTTTGAGGAAGAAAATCAGTATTTTAATATAAAACACATAAAACTTTTCCATAACCTAAGCATTTGTTTTGTATTTAGTGCACAGATGTTAAAATACATTAGTTATCATCATTACATATATTTTACAGCTAGAGAAACAGAAAAATTGAACAACACAAATCTCAAATGCATTTCCTCTTAGAGCACCAGTATTTTATTGTCACTATCATTGTTCTTAGATGTGAAAAGACAAAAGCAAAACAACAACCAGAAGAAAGAGGTCAATAATTTCATCAATGATACTTTTCTAAATGCTACATCTAACTAATCATAAAATGCTACTCTTTCTTCACAGTGACATAACTAAGATTGTTATACACAACTTAGTAGGCACCAACAATGCTAAAAATAAGCACACTATTGCTAAAACCCTGCTTCTCATTAATTCTCTTAAACTTCCATAAGTAGATAAGAAGACAAGAAAAAGAGACTATTTCTCTTTGATGCTTCAGGAACCAAAAATGGAGGAAAAAGCCTGAATCAATGGCAAAATGGGGAATGGAAGAATCGGAAAAATAATCAGTGTTTCAAAAATGGTGGAAAACCACAGTTGGAAAAGAGTAAACTCCTGTCCTGGAATTGTGCATATGTGTGCACATGGGCACATGGTTATACTTACTCTCCTCTCAGATACTAGAAGAAACAAAAGTGACATCAGAGAAATTTTTCAAGGCTTTCATTACCAAATTGAGTGTTAGTGAAATTTTGTGTGTGTGTGTGTGTGCTTCTAAGTAATGAGAGAAGGAATCAATCAACCAGGCAAACAAGGTTGTCAGAAGCAAATGACTTTTCACAAGTGTTGCTGACCATACAAAACTTCTGAAATTTCAGGAAACAAGAAAGTTAGACCATGGTGCCCAGGATATGGGCTAAGGGCTTACAGTCTCCATTAAGTCAAACCAAGTGTTTCCTCTATATTATAGACAGACACTGCTTTGGACAAACAAGCTGAAGAATAAAACAATAAAAGCAACAATAAATATTCCAACTGCTTTGCTAATCCCTTGCTATATAACAAAATGATTGTGTATGTTTCAGATGAAAGAGAAGAAATGACCATCATTGGCATAAATGAGATTGATACTAGCAAAATGATATAGCTGGACATGGTGGCTCTTGCCTGTAACTCCAACATTCAAGAGACTGAGGCAGGAAGATCACTATGAGTTTGAAGCCAGCCTGAGTCACATAGTGAGACTGTGTCTTAAAAACAAACATATCAATAAAGATAATAATAAACTAAAAAACAAACTAATAGTAATCAAAATAAAATAATATGACAAATTGTTTTTCATGTGACTACAGATTCAATCACTAGAGAAATAACATTTTATTCTGTGTTCTATTTATTTTCTATAGAAGATGGTTCTGGGCAGATATGATATGAAGAACTGGAATATGCTTAATGACAGAGAAATGAATCAAGACTAATTCATCCTAACGACATTAACGTAGCAATACGGAGGGAGTCATTTACACCTAAAGCAAATCTGTGATTAAAGTAAAATGAGACTAAAAATTCATTTGAGCCAGCTATTCCCGTTCTAGATATCTTCTCAGAAGAATTAAAAACATATACAGTGATATATATGCATACACACATTAATAGCCACACAATTCAAAATAGGTGAATCTTGGAAGCAGTCTATATATCCATTAATATACAGATGGATAAAGAAAATGTTATATTTACACAAAATGGAGTACTCTTTTGCTATAAAGTTGAGGGGGCCAGAGATTTAGCTCAGTGGTTCCGGCGCCCGCCTCGCAAGCACAAGGTCCTGCGTTTGATCTCCGTAACCACATACAATGCTGGGCGTGGAGTCTCACGCCCACCAGCAATCAACACCGCATACCACAGTGCGGGGCGTCGTGGCTCACGCCTGTAATCCCAGCACTCGGGAGGCAGACAGGAGGATTGCTGAGTTCGCGGCAGCTTGCCTGGGCACCGTAGTGAGCTCAGGGCCAGCCTGAACTACAACGTGAGACCTTGTCTCAAAAAGCAAAAAAAAAAAAAAAAAAAAGAGATAAAGTTGAGTCCTATAAAGGAAAATGGATGTGCATTGAGCTCGAAATGTTAAGTAAAATAAATAACATACATTTACTTACCATGCAGTTTCTTTTAGATGAGGAACCCCAAATATAAGTACAGAGCAAGATAAAAGATAGATAACAGGAAGTAGGGAAAAAGATCTTCACAGATGGCAAGAGGATCAAGAGATGATGGGAAGTGGGAGGGAGCGAATGTGAATGAGAAGTGGAGTTGAGGTGTGTGAGGTACATGTACCATATTCCAAGCAAGGAATATAAACGATAGGTACTGCAGAGATGTACTAAAAGACAAACGCAAAAGAGAAAAGAATACCTTTTGTTCTTTCTAATACTTCAATTGAAAATGTCATTCTATTATAGTTACCTAAATCATTGTATCTTCATATGTAAATACAATTATATATTTTACATTTTACATATGATCTATTTTATAGATATGTATATATAGAAAGAGTTATACAGATATATACACATATAGTTTGCTCAAATATATAATATATTAATGACATTTTATCTGTATAGTCACTAGTTTATACTTTTTTTTTTTTGAGACAGGGTCTTGCTTTGTAGTTCAGGCTGGCCCTGAGCTCACTATGGTGCCCAGGCAAGCCGCCGCGAACTCAGCAATCCTCCTGTCTCTGCCTCCCGAGTGCTGGGATTACAGGCGTGAGCCACCATGCCCGGCACTGTGGTATGTGGTATTGACTGCTGGTGGGCATGAGTCTTCACACCCAGCATTGCATGTGGTTACTGGGGATCGAACTCAGGACCTTGCGCTTGCGAGGCAGGCGCCGGAACCACTGAGCTAACCCTCCAGCCCTAGTTTATACTCTTATTTTCAATTTTTATAGAAGTTCTAATTATTAGGTATTGCCAGGCATGGTGGCTCACACCTGTAATCCCAGCACTCGGGAGGCAGAGACAGGAGGATTGCTGAGTTCGAGGTTTGCCTGGGCTACATAGTGTGCTCAGGGCCAGCCTGAGCTATAAAACGAGACCCTGTCTCAAAAAAAAAAAAATCTGTAAAAATTAGGTATTAAGAAAAACACAAGCAGGATCATAAAACCCTACAGATAAAACCCAGAAAAAAATGTAAAGAGAAAGCCAAACATATTCTCTATCTTTAGACAAACTATGAGGGACATAAACCACACATTTTGTTTCTACTCCACAACCAAGCAGTTTAACAGTTTGTAGCAATTCACTTAATTTCTTATACTTTCTAATAAGAAAGTCTTATCTCAGAGATGCTAACTTTCCCCCATGGGCTCTGTTCTCATCAAATTAAATCAAAATTAAATGTGTTTTATAGGAATTCAGTAAGTTGTAAAATACATAGAAACAAAATAACCTAAAATAATTCTCCTGTTTTTGCAAACTAGACAAAAGGTTTTCCTTTCCTAATAGATTATCTCCAGTTTCTTCAATGATTAGTAATACAAAAGAATAAGAAATTTCTCTTTCATGATATAAGATAGTTACAGCACTGTGCATCAATATGAAAATACTTTATATATTTGTTCAAGATGGCTCTAGTAACAGGCCAAGCTCCATATACAAGATACTTCCCATTCCTTCATCAACTATTTATTGAACTCTTACTGCATCCTCAATGTCATATTAAGCAAATGGTAAATCACAGCTCTTCACTCCTTTAGTAGTCACCTCCAAAAATACATTTACAGTGAGCTCTTCAAGTACACCTTGCTCTGTCAAATACACAGACTCTCTCTTTATTTTACAGAAGTCTAATCACCTCTATTTCACTCTAAGCCCTAGACCTAGACTCATGTCTTCTGCAGCAAGAGTACTACTTGGTATTCTGAGGCTTTAATACAACAGTTCAAAGACTCCATTTCAGGAAAAAATACTTTAGTAAGAGTTTAAAACATTGATGAATTGCTGTAAGACATCAGGTAGTGTGTAAAGTACCAGAATGTTAGGGGAAATGGCCACATAGGTGCCTCTGTCATAAGTTTACATTTAGCCTTTGGAATTAACCACAGATGTAAGAAATTGCATGCAGAAATAATTGCACCCAAAATTAGCTAAATCAGGTGCAAACGGACAGTTGTATCCTCCCCAGGCAGCCCTTGGTTAATTATACCAATTATTAGATAATTACACATGTAATGCGAATTTTCATGTATTTTTATTGCTTAGAAGTTCCAGTGCAGAAAATAAGATATGAATGTAAGCTTTCATAAAAATTTCAACAAGTGAGAGGCCTGCTTGCTTGGTTTCAAATGCTTAAAAACTGAATTTCCCACTAACATTTCTCAGCCTATATGCCCGCCTCTGTATTCATTATTCATTCATTGTTTACTTGAATCATACCCATGTTTCTTTGCTGAGGACAAGGATGTATTGAGGACATCTTTCTCATAATGTTGTCTTTCCTTCAGAATTAAGTCCAAATGTAATCATTAATTGTAAGAAAAATTATTCTTTGATAAAATTGTTTTACTGCATACAAGCAATCTAAATATTATATGCATCAGTGCTACATTTCAATGGAAAGCAGACTGGGTCTCAGGTCTTATCTACTTAGGGAGAGAGTGCATATATTTCTTCTAGTAGAATGAACTTGCTCATTGTGGTTCATTTATTTTATGGTTATGCAAATAACAAAGTTGGAATCTTTAGACACCAATAAACTATAGGAATAGAGTGGCTATAAAATGCTTTGTTTTGTACCCCAACTCTTGCCTCTTTGGATAATTGAAAACTGAAGAGCACAATTTCCTTCACTCTGGCTCATTATACACCACAATCAGCAGTGCTCACACCCTGTATTTCTTAATTTCAGAAACCCAGCTCTTACTGTGTTCCTTTGGGATCCAGCCCTGTCACTTATCACACGTTTAATGATGGATCCCATTCTTCTTCCCATATATATTAGACTATTTTGTGCTTCACAGAAATCTACTCACTCTCTCTAGGACTTTTGGTGATCCTCTTCTTCATCTTGGCTCCAAAAGTTAAGACTGTATATTGATCACCAGAATTCCCTTCTATGGTGTGAGTGTATCCCTTCCAAAACTTAGGAGCTGCCAATATAATAGCATTGGGAAGTGGGGCCTGTGAAAAGTGATAAGACTATGATAACTCATCCATCATTTAACAGGATTAAGCCCTTATAACAAGGCTTTGTGCAGGATTTGGTCTCTTGCTCTGCCTTCTACCATGTGAGGACATAGAATTCCTTCCTTCCAGAGGATACAATCTTCATAAGTAATGGCACATTGATCTCGGACTTTCCAACCTTACAATTGAGAAGAACATCTGTGATTTTATAAATTTACCAAGTCTAGGATCTTCTATCAGGAGAAAATGGACTAAGAAACCATCCTTACTACCAACTTTTGGGTCTCCCAATTTTTCCTATAACAAGATGCTCCTGATGGGTTATTGTCTTATCTTGATGAGTAAAAGACAAGAGCCTAGAGAAAAAAACACATTAATATCGAAGAAAGTCTAATGGGCAAGCTGATTTGGACTTCTACTTTGTCATTGTGAATGTCATGCTATGCATCCAGAAAACATCATTTATATTGGCATATAGTACTTCTTCACTTGTGATGCAGATACCACTGTTCGGCTATAATGTGAATCCTATACCTCCTCACTGAGAAACTTAGTCAACCTGGTAGATCAGTTAACCATATCCAGCAGTGTCTCCAGGCAAATCTCAAAAGGCAGATCTGACTGTAGTATGTTCATGGTAAGAGTGAAAGGTTGTATATCCATGAAGTGTTCAATTTAAAAAGTATCTGTAGTCAAATATATTTGGGAGACAGTAATATATAATATATGCATATATAGATATGACTTTAAGTGTTAAATGAGTTTATATTAAATAAAAATCATTTTTTAAAACTTATCAATATGAGCTCTTTTGGAGAGGAGAATGTTGGATGATAGGCATTGTAACTATAGAATATGCTTTAGGAAACAGTCTTTGAACATTATAAATATGGCTTACTCTAGTAAGAGTAAGAGCTTCTCTACCCATTATTTAGTCAATAATTAACCACAGCAAAGCCTGGAGGAGGCTGGCACATCTCCACAGGGGATTGTTAGAGAATAGTAGAAAACTGACCATTTTTCTCTACAGCTGCAGAGCTTTTAACTCTAACTTTCCCAGAGAGAACCCTATGTGCTATTAAAAGTAACCATTTTTCAATTAACAGCCAGTATTTATAGGGATCAAGAAAAAATATTAAAAGCTCCTTTTCATTTAGTTTTTCTTATATGCTATTTAAAAGCAACATTTTTTTTCTTTTTCAATTTTAATTATATTATCATTCACTTGTCACTCAAATTTCGGTGGTAAGACCTTCCTCTAAGCACTGCAGTAGTTACACGGTCGTACTTCAAACACACCTCCCCTCTCTAGCTTCACCTCAACCACAGCCAGAAAAACTCAGGTGATATACAAAGGAAAGTTTTCCTGAGGTTGAGCTTTTTTTCCTTTTTTGCTATATTGCTCTTGAAAAACTTAAACTTTCATCTTTCTATTTTTTCAACATTCCTATGGTCTCTGAAAACACAGGTAAACTATGGATGTTCTTTACTTTTCCATCTTATGGATTCTGTAGACTACATTATTTAAAATATCCAGATCTCTTGAAACTTCTACCCTATACCTACATGTTTATTCTCACTCAAGGCTCAATTCTTACCATGTTTTATTTCTGAGGTCTCCTTAAAGATTATGATGCTAGTTAGCCTTTATCTTTGTGGAAAAACCTGATTACCTTAGCACATGCAGAACATAAGTAATTCCCACTTTTCACTGAAAATCTCTTCCTTGTTGTATGTCAATGAATGTCATTCCTTCATTTATTCAGTTGTGATAATGTCTGGAGAGCATATAATCTAGTGGAGGAAGCAGAGTGGGAAGCAGATGACAGACATCGAAAATAATTCATAAAGTTAATAGTGCTTTTGAAAGGACTGTGCCTGGAAGAGTGGAGGAATCCTGAAAGATTTAATTTAATTTCTGTCATTATGATAATTAGTTTCTAAAATACTGAAAAGAAAGATTTTACAAAGGAAAATCATTGCACACATGACAATTTAATGACTAAAGATAAGTGTTTGGTCAAGACACGTTGAGAATTTTTGGTGTGGGTGGAATGGTATATAGAAGAAAGATGAGTTGGGAAAGTGCCAGTCGGTTGTGTGCCTTATGTACTTTATTAATGTGATTTATTCTATGTACCAGCAAGTCTAGAATTTCAGAATCTATGTTAAGAGCTGTGAAGGCCTTTAGAGCATTCTAACACAACAATCTGGGAATTTGTACTTGACTCTGGTGATTCCAGCTCAAATTTTCCTTGGTTACAGCTGTGAAAATTTCCATCTGTGCAGTGTGAAACTTAAGGGAATTGCTGCATAAGCAGCATGGAGATGGATTAGTGTAGCAGGAGATGCTAGCACACTGCTAAGAGGTTTGGGCAACATATCAGGCAAGAGATGTCAGTGTCAGGAATGATGATTCCAAGTACCTCTACTTACTCAGTCCGTTGCTACTATTCTTGCCTAAAATAAGATTCTGAGTAGATCAGTAAAAACAATGACATATCATGTGTTCGTTCACTTCACAACAGTCTGGCAGCCATTATACTTTTTTTTACACATCATAGTGTCTCACTTAAGCCTCATAAAAATCCTATGAGGTGTCTAACATATGAGGAAACAAGAGCTCAAAACCCGGAAGTAACATACTCTTACAAAATGCATACATGACGGGAGTGGAGAATAAAATGCAGTTTTACGTAACTCCTTTTCATTCACCATGCAGCTTTTCAAATAACTGGCAGAACTCCTTAAGTACTGTACACAATGAAGTAGAGCAGATATTAATTTCGTGTGCAGAAAAGTTGAACACGAACTTTTACTGCTGAAGTTAACAATGCATCTAATTTGTGTGATCCTTGTTCCTACTGTAAATGACAAAATCTCAACCCCTACTGGTTTCAATTTAAATGGATATTCTTTAATTCTTATGGTTGAAAAATATATTGTATACTTTATTTAGACTGTAGAATCAAGTGTTTCAAAAAACAAAAAAAAAAAATGACTCTAGAAATCACTTTCTCCATTCCCCTCTCTTGACTGGTTTTTCTTTGTCATCTCTTTGTTCAGTTCTGTTGGTCTGGGTAAGATGACTTGCTACAGGAAAGCTTCATATCACCCACAGTTCAAGTCTAACAAAAGGCAACTTTTACTTTTCCCAGAAATCTCTGTCAAAGACTCACTGAAGTTCTAACTGGATACAGAATCCAACCCTGAATCAACACTTGTAGTAAAGGCAATTTGGTGTTCTAACTTCCCGTGGGGGAAATGTGATGTTTATTATGGATCCATTACAAAGCCAACACTACTCCAACATACATTCTGGGTGGGAGAAAGATAGGTCCTCAAAATATAATTTGATTGTATTCCCTAAAATGGACGTTATAACTTGAAGGGAGCAGTACTTACAAATGTTCATAATATTCACCTAAAGCCAGAGCAAAGTAACTGATCTTGGCTTATTGAGTCAATTGAATTCATTGATAAGTTAAACAGGTTTCTAAATTTCCTTATTCCTTTACACTAAAATTTATGTTTTTAAACTGAAAATTTATTTTAATAAGAAGTTTGTCCTTATATGGTTTACACACAAACAGCAATTTCTATAGGACTATTTCCTAGATATTGCCATTTAAATAAGATTATTCTGTAAACAACTCATACTGTTATCTTGTTTTCATAACTGTTCAATCAAATTCAAGTTGTTTCTTAATATTTAAACTAATTTGTGCATACATATAGCGACAATCTATCCTCAGCAAAAGTACATTAGTTTCTTTAATCCTTTAATCAATATTTTCCTTCTACCAGTTCACATATTTTTTCCTCCTTCCTAAAACAGTTACTTTCATCCAGGAAGGTGGAGGGTCTTACTGATCATCTCTTTGGTGGTTTATTGGAAACTGGATAAACAGAAGAAAATCCTTGGGAATATTCTTTTTTGGTGATATTTTATATTGATTGAATGTATGTATTAATTTTCAACCTGCTAATTTTTCAAGGCATATTTCAGACATTTATAACTTCTGTCCCTATATGTAAATACTTCTTTATTCCAAATACTTATCACACTGTGCTAGAGGTATTACTATACTGATACTATAATAATAATAACATAAATATAATTAAACTAAAACATCAAATTCACCCTCCTGTTAAATGAAAGCTCATTGAGGTCATAGTTCTACATTCTAAACCCTAAGCACACTGTCTTCAAATACTAATGAATAAACATAAACAATCAATCATTGAATACCATATTTACTTTTTCAAAAAGCTAGTTTTGCTCAGTATTTTTGTTCGGCAAGTTTAGGCAGAGAACACTCTGGGTAGTCAGGTATCCTGTTCGAATTTGTAAGGCAGAGGCTGACAAAGAGACATGACCAGATCTCAGTCTTTCTCCAAGAAGTTAAGTAGTGTGAAACCACAAGAATTGAAGTGAGAAAAGTCAGAGAAGCAAGTTGAGTGTCTGTGAGAGTAGGAGGTACAGGCCGGGTGAAACATCTGGAGCTGAAGTGTCCTTAGTGCAAAGATCCAGGGACAAGAGAAAAGGCATTTACAAACCAGGGAGCAGAGCGGCTGGCTGGCACCCCCACTGGGACAGGGGCTGGGGAAACAGGCTTCTGTCTGACTACTCACTGGGGAGTATATTAAGTACTAAGAACAGAGGGAGTAATCTGTTTACATAGACGCTTATTCAGCCCCCTCTGACTCATTAAATGCTCAAAAATCTGTAAATTCACTACCAGATCTTTGCTCTCCAACTTTCTTCCCATTAGTTGTACACTTTTGCACTATAACATTTCCATTTCAAAGCATGGCACACTCTAAAATATTAGTATTAATGATATTTAAACAAATTAAATTACACTATTATGTTTTCAAAATGTGGCCCACATCAATCGATGTAACAAATTACAAATCCAAAGCACTATTTAAGCTACATAATGACAGCATGTTTTAAAATGTATCCCTGAGTGGCAGTTAGGAATTCTAAGACAAGAATGGAATTATACAGAATGGGAAAATGAATAAATAAAATTCAGTAATTAGCTCCTGGGGAGGATTTGCATCCAAAGACATCACAACAACCTGGGTGTCAACATGAAGAGACTTCGACAGCTACCCAGGAGCTACCTATTCCTAACCTAGGTATCCTCAGAGCAGCAGTTCTCCCCAGTTCCTTAACTTAGAAAAACTGGGAGATCCAGTGTCGCAGAAGGAGAGTCCTACAGTGCATGCCTGGTGTTTGACTGGTATTTTTTTGTTCAACCATCCACGTTCAGACATAATTCCTTAGGAGTATTCTGCTTGTGTGCACACACAGTGCTGTGTAGTCCTGAATCTCATGGTACTTTCAATCTGCTAACCTAACACCAGTGTTCATCTCATACTACTTACAAAGAACCGTGTCACACATGTTGGGAAAGTAAATCAAATGTAAAACAATAAAAGAAAGACCTACCAACAAGGACCCCATAAAACATGAACCGCAGACTCTCTCCTTGTTGTTTCTGATTTAGCTGCTGGTAATACAAAATGAAAATGCACAGCAAAATGCTCAACAGTGCTTTCCATTGCCCATATATATGAATACAACTTCTACATCGATGATGATATGAAAAATATATAATAACCTGTGTATCTGGGGTTCACCAAAGAACGAGAGGGAGGGCCAGTGGACAAGCCAGACAAGTGAGCATCTTTGGAACATCATTCCTAGGTGCAGGTTGTGACATGTAAGAATGACTTAAATTGGGAAGTCTCACTTCAATGCACATGAATATCATTTCCCTGACTTTATAAATATATCTCTTTTTATGCGTGAAATACACAAAACCAAATCTAAACTCCTAGAATGTCAGATCATTTCTTGTTCAATTTGTAAAACAAGGCTAACTCTGTAAGAATGGCTTGGCAAACATAAACAAAGATCAAGAATGTGGCAGTCACCTATTAAAATTGCAAATGTCTCCTTTCCTAATTATGTGGGAAGGTGATCAGACACTTTGACTTCAAAACAGCTTTGATCCAGAAGTAACAGTGAACAGGAGAGCTAACAGGCCTGCCAAGCAGCAACTCTAGTGGCCCCAGGAAGGAAAGGTGAGCAAGCAGTTCCACCTGAGGAACTTCTTTGTGAGATGGAAAATGTCTCTTAGGCTAACTGCAAAGCCTCCCCAAACTGACTTAGTATTATCTAATGACTTCTTTTTTTTTAGACAGGGTCTCACTTTGCAGTTCATTCTAGCCCTGAGCTCACTATGTAACTCAGACAAGCCTGGAACTCACAGTAATCCTCCAGCCTCAGCCTCCCGAGTGCTGAGATCACAGAAGTGAACCACCACATCCAACATTGTGGTATGTGGGATGATTGGTATGTGGTAGGATTCCTGGTGGGCTTGAATCACCACATCCTATGTTGTATGTGGTTACCAGGATAGAACTCAGGACTTTGCGCTTGGTAGGCAGGCGCTGAAACCACTGAGCTAAATCTCTGGCCCCATTTAGTGGCTTTCTGAACATCCTACTCATTGTTCAAGGCTTTCTTTCAAAGATGACATTCTGATGCAAAATCTTTTGACATTTTGACACTACATCACTCAAAGCAGCAGGACTCTCTCCGTTGTTGCTGTTGTTCAGCTTTCAATGTAGTAAACACACATGGAATTTCATGCAGCAGACTCTGTAGACTTGGTTGAAATCCAGAAAATTTTTAGAAGAATATTTTTAAAAGTTTTGTTACTACATGTTTTAGATATAAAATGATTATATTGATTGTGGGGAGTTGGTACCTGTAAATTTAAATCTCCTCCCCTTCTTCCCTCCCTCCATCTCTTCATCCCCTTCCATTTGCAAAGATCTATCTCCCTGCTTCATATTAGTTTTGACTTTGCTCTTCATTTATACGTTGGGTTTCTCATACTAGAAAAACTATACAATATTTAAGTTTATGTGTTATTTCAATTAGCATTATGGTTTCAAGGTGTACTTTCCTACAAATGACTGAGACACAGCCCTTTTTAAGATTAGTAGAATATTTCTAAAGGAAAATACATTAAAATTTTATCTTTACATACAAATTAATTCCCATCCATATAAGTTTTTAACTAATGGTCATCTGTTAAGAACTTATTGTTTAGAATATGGTACAATAGTAGTTTTTAACAACACTTTTTTTCTATTTAGAATTATAGGGAAGTAGTGGTGCCCGGTTTCCATCTGTGAACTTAGAAAACGCTTGTACCCTAGAGATTTATGAGTAGGAATCAGAAGCATAAGTCATGGGCTATCTAAAATGGCACAGTGCTATAACCATGACTGGCCTAGAGCCATCTTGACTATCTCAGTAAAGCCAGGCACATATGTGGGTGAACATTTCTGTGTTCTATGAATGCGATATAAGGAACAGAAAGAAGAATGGCTATTGGGAAGGCAGCCACTAGGCAGCCAATCAACTCTGTCTGCCATACACTACAAGTATCTCAAATTATTCTTCATTATTCAGAAATGTGAAACTTGGCCAGCATAGAGTTTGAAAATGATACTATTTCTCATATCAATTCTTCTAGTACCCTTCCCTTTCCTGAATACACCAAAGTAACTGAGGATGTCTCAGGAATTTTAGAATTAGATTAAATTTTTCCAAAATTCTTCCCTACCTATAAAAATCCATGATTCAGGCACAGTGGGAAATGCCAAGCCTAAGAGTAAACAGAGGCTTCTGGTTTTGAAAATGTGATCATCTTATGAATACATATCAGTAGCACATGTAAAGAAGAAGGAGATTATATATTATTGGCATAGGAAATTGCTTTGGCAAAAATTAATTTTTTAAAAAATTTAATTAAAAAGATTGTTAATGAAATAACTACAACCTACAATCAGAACCCTGAAATATACATAGTTCATTGCTATATCTGTAAATCTCAAATAATATTTTTGCCATTATATGGGTTTAGGAAAATATGTTACTTTTGCAGCATATTTAGGATATGACATTTACAAAGTCAATGCTAATTCTCAAGTATATTCATTTAAAACATATATGCTTATTTCACAAGCACTATGTAAACAGTCCTCTACTCTGCATTAGGACTATTAAAGAAGCGTAAGGGGCCTTTAGACAGATAAACAACTAGTTTGAATGCAATTTCCCAGCAAAATGATGCTAACTAGAAGCTAAATCCAGAAATGATCTATCTGGAGTAAAAGTGCATTGTGCCACAACATGTAATTCCTAAGTGCTCTGTCATGCTCTGCTGAGAGATTTCTAATTGGAAACTGCTTTGTTCTCATTTAAGTTGCAGATAGATTTGCTACATATCTTTCCCTTTATGGAGCTGAATTTATAACAATGTCAGTGAAATAATAATGCAAAGGATGAAAAGGCCAAACAAACAGAAGCTGCTGCCAAGGTTTCCAACTGCTACAGAATTCCATATTCAGTCTCATTCTCCCGCCGTTCCAAAGTAAAAGGTGTAGGTTTTTTGGGGGACAGGTTCTCATGAATTCCTTTATTTCTCTCACCAACAATTTATTCAGCAAACATTGAACAAAGGCCTCCTTTGTGACAAGAAATATGCTAGGAATAGAGAAGAAAAATACGCATACAAAGCAGTCAAAACTCTGTGGAATTTCTTGGATATTATAATTCTAATTTTTAGCTAAGTGAAAAAAGGCACCTTAATTGACTTGCTTTTGTTACAAAAGAAACAAGCACAAAACTAGAAATAAAGTTAATGTTTCCATCCCGATGCTGTTAACATATTATCTTCCTGGAGAACACATGGTGGTGGGGAGGGTTGGCCAGGACTTTTAAAACTACCCAGAAACATCCATATGGTTTATCATGGGATACCCAAAGGATTGCTTTTTTTATTGTGCCAAGAGTTTATCTAAGTCGTTTTAGATCTCGGAAAGAAACATCATTGCTAGGCTGAATTCAGAAGAAAGAAAAGTTTATTTCTACTTAGGAGACATTTTTGTTTTCTTTTGTTTTGTTTTGCAGTTTTCAGGATCAAACTAAGGACAATGCACTTGCTAGGCAGGCACAACACCACTAACCTACATCCCTGGCCCATTCGTGATGTTTTCTATGTTTATAGAGTACAGAGCAAGGCAGGATGTATGAAACTTTCCTTCATGTCATGCTCTCAGGGAGGAATTAGAGCACTGAGTGTCTTGTGCTAAAAAATAATATGGAATGAGTTATCAATAGCTCCAGGATTCATGTTAGAATAGACATGTATGGACATCCTGCAACTGAATGCCCTCCTACTGTTTGTCCTGTGACATAGCGACCATATGCTAAGAAGCTCTCCTGCTGTACAGGAAACTAGATTGTCAGAGAAGTCTCCACAGCCAGAATCCTCTCTTTTGCTACTGAATGAGCAGAAATTTTTGCCAGCTGGCATCTGCAACTTCTCCAACTGTGGAGAGATCACAGAAAACAAACAGGTCTGGGATACCAACAATCCTATTCCCCATGGCCAGCACAACTTAGTAGGAGATGAGTCCACAGACAAGTGAAGGAGTCCAAAGTGAAAACACAGCAATAGGCTGAGTGGTAATTTCCCTTCCTATTATGGATGGTTTTTCTCAGAACACTGTGTTCTGTCATCCTAATTTTTTGTCAGAACTCTGTTGTCCTAATTTACAAACCTGTCCGCCTATGGAAGACAATCTTCCGGATGACAGTGACGATTGACTTCTTTGATCACAGTCCCTCCCTAGCACAATGGCTGTCAGATTTGTTCTGTTACTTTTGTGATGAAAATGGTGTGATAATTAATGGAAACAAAATAATTAAGTAAGGATGGCAGAATTCTTGTCATCTGGGGCGTGAGATCCTTGAAATGGCTCCTTCTTTCACAGAATTTAATTCAAACAACACATCATCCCATGGTAAATGGCCAACTGACTTTGCTTCCATAGCAGTTTATCATTCTTCCAGAGACACTATCAGTCAGCCAAAGCAGTAACCTGAACTCCAAACCCAGTTAGAGGTGATTAGAAATGGTAGAGGAGAAGCCTTGTACTTCTCACTACCGAGTTTGCCCTCAGCAGTTCCTTAAGCTTAAGTTTCGAGCAACTTGATGAGTATGTTAAAACTCCAAATGCTACTTTTAAACACTCATCATGATTCATCCAATATACAAATTTATAAAAATATAAATTATAGAAATTTCTTCACCTTTGAGTACTATGAAGTTAGTAAAATATAATTGAAATTTAACATAAGACACTGTTATGTTTATTGGTTTCCTGGTGTATATGGTGTGTCACCATAGTGAGCTCAGGGCCAGCCTGAACTACAAAGCGAGACCCTGTCTCCAAAAAGCAAAAAAAAAAAAAAAAAAAAAAAAAAAAAAAAAAAAAAAAAAAAAAAAAAAAAAAAAAAAAAAAAAAAAAAAAAAAAAAAAAAAAAAAAAAAAAAGTACCTTATACTGAAGACCAGTATGAGAACAGACTAACGAAAGAAACAGAGCTACAAATGAGCTTACCATAGTTTTAAGAGTTCTTTCTAAAAAAGCACCAATTCAGGATCCTTTGGGAATAAAATACATTTGTATTTATAAGCATCTCTGTTATATATTTACTGGTTTCAATGGAGATTTGAGAAATAATACTAGTTTTGGATTCCATTACCTTCATATAAACAGAAGAGTTAGTTTACTTTCATCTATTTTATGATGTATTAAATCCAAGTGCTTTAACCATATTAACAATGGATATAATATGTACAATGTTATCTTTGTGCCTAGCAAAGTATTCAATAATTCAGTTCTCTTATAAAAGTCACCATCATCTTCCTCATCATCATCCATGAAACAGAACAATGAGATGGAAAAGATCCAAAGACAATTTACACCATACTTTCTTTCTGTTTTCACCAGAGCAAAAAGGAGATAGCTCACATTCTGCTCACTAATGTATTACCCTCCCAAATTAGTGAAACAAATGGAAATAAGCTTGCATTCTAACTTCCACAGTAGAGATATTTTACTCAATAATTACATAATAAAAATACCTTCAGGTTATTACGAGCATGGGACAGTATCAGGAAATGGATACCTTTTTTTTTTTTGAGATAGAGTCTTGCTTTGTAGTTGGTCCTGAGCTCACTATGTAACCCAGACAAACCTTGAACTCAGCAATCCTCTTGCCTCTGCCTCCTGAGTGCTAGGATTATAGGCGTGAGCCACCACGTCCGGCTGGACACCCTTTTTTAGAGCCCATAAAATTCCTATGAAAATGCAGAACACACTGAAAGGCTGTATTTTTTCATTTGTTTAGCTGTGTTTTAGTGAGAGAGAGACACGGCCATATGTACAGTGAGTCCCTGGTTTATGAGTTGCATTCCAGAAGAATGTTCATGAGTTATATTCATTCATAATCCAACAAACCGAGTCTTATATAGTATACCTGTGAATCTTGTACAGCTGTAAAAGCTCTTGAATAAAATGCTTATAAGTCAGGGACTGTATTAAAAACTTTTCATGTTTTTGCAGATTAAATACTTATTTTATGACTGCAAGAATTTGAAAGACATTATTAAAAGGTTTAAAGCATAAAAAATAGGATGATTATGATCCCTACTTATGACAGTTGCTTATTTTTTGCTTCCTCTTAATGTATTATCTATTCATCTATTAAGGCTAAGACCCAAACTTGTCCTTTTTTGGTTTAATTTCAAAGTGCTAGAGATAAAATCTGCAAACAACAATTTTTAGAATTACTTGCTGGCAGGATTCTAGTTTTGTTCTGCCAATCAAAATACCCTGGGCAAATGGAAATAAGTAAGGAGTTAGATATTTACTTCTGCCAAACTATCCTGTATAGACAGCACCAGGAGTAGCAGGGGTCCATGTTTTCCTAGTGAAGCATTTTAAAATCAGAAGCTAATTCTGTCAAATGAAGAGACAACTTCTACTCATACCGCCTTCCATGGTACCAGTAGTATTGAAGATAACTTTTCCAACAACATAACAACATCAGTGGCCAGAATGCTTCTATGGGCATTACTTCCAAGAATGTAGTATCTTTCTGGTATCTGGTGAACACTCCCTCCCCTTTATCTCCTCTAGGTCTTCTAACACCTTGCAAACTACTATAATAAATCCTTCTCTTATTGAAACACCTGGACTGGCATTTCTTTCTTGACTGCAAAGCAACAGACTAACTTAGTTTTCACAATGACTTAAGTGGGTGTTTCATTGATGAGAAAAATCATTCCTAAAATAATTAAGTGACTTAACAATGTATTCTTGTGGTACAATAGAATAAATACAGAGAAGTCAAAAGCAGACAAGGAAAATCATCATTTTAAAATTGCACTTTTAAGAAAACTGCAGCATCAAGACACAAGAGTTATCCAAGGCTACAATGCCATGTTTCTTTCTAGAAAACTCATTCAAATTTTTTTCTTAAATATCTTAAAGATGCATTATATGTAACTATCAACTGGGCCCCTGATTTGCACTATAAATTGAGCTTGTGCTTTCTTTTCCAGAAAGTCCATCTGTAAGGAAATAATACTATTAAATGGGTAACATATCTCTAAACTTCAAATCATATGTAAATTATTTGCCTTCTGAACTACTCTATTAAATGGGTGACTTGAAAGATAGTAGGAAAATACATCTTAAATGTTTTGATGACACTCCCAAGAGTATATAAATATTTCTAGCCCCAAACTATAATGTGCTTTACTCTCTGAGCACCCACACTTCTTCTGTCTAATAGATCTTCCTGTGCCTCTCACTGATTCACTGTGTAGTTCTTCTATGTGATGTACATCAGGGAACCTACAATCTGCCTTATGGTGTATAAATTTAGGTTCTTACCTCCTTTTTGAGGAACTTATTTGGACCCTATCTGGTGAGCTTCAGGTTTAAAAAGTAGAAGAGGTAGAATCAGAATTAGTTCTATTGGCCTCAGATATCTTTGTTATTCAATGTTAAAATGTTCCTTTTAAGCAAGCTTTACAAGCACAGAATGCATGTTATTGTAACTTAAAAATCCTACCTCGTAAATATATGAAATTTACAAAAACACAGAAAACAAACATTGCCTTTTAAGTTCCCACATTAATTGAATAGCAAACTATCACTCCCTAGACCTAGAGCCTTTAATTGATATAACGTAAAATATGATAAGTATATAACACATAGACTGTCATGTATATCAGTGGTACAAAAGGGTGCAAGGTCAATTTCGAAGCATCTATCAATTTGTTGTTCTTATTCCATAAAATTCCATGGAAATGAAAAAGGACAGTTACTCAAAGAATGAGAAAAAGAAAACTTCAGTGAGGCACAGAAATACAAAAAAGCTGTATTACTACTTTGAGACAGAGAATTATGTTTTACAAAGGTAAATGGAATGGTACAATGTGTACGTGATATGTTATCTCCCTCTTTGCATCCTCTAGATACATCCATCTGCCAGTACTCAGTTTTGTTCTATAGACTCTCAACTCCCCTTCTGCCTGGTCTGCAAACAGCACGTTGTCTGGATACCTGTAATTGTCAGGTCTCTGAACAGCCCTCAACATATTTCATCCTATCTTCACCTCTGGATCTGTTTTCTAGGGCACCCTGAGTAAAGCAATAAAGAAAATCATTCTTAATGAAATGTTTATACATTTCAGTTAGAACATGTTTACTCAAATTTACAGTAGAACATATTTTTAATATGTAGTCATACTTTATACATTATTGATAGCTTGAAATTTTTCAGTCCACACAATATATTTATGTGGTTTATTTATGTTGAGTTTATAATATTTGGATCTTAAGTTTTTCAACCATAAATGATTATAGAGTTTTATCTTTGCTTTTAGGCTCTAGTGGTCAAGAGTAGATTTTTGTGTGATGCCAGATATTCTACTCTCCTAATCCTCCACTTCCAATTAAAACGCACTCCTACAGCAATGCCATCAATTTTTCAACAATTCGTTTATTATGCCCTTTGAGATACATATCATCACAAATCTTCGTATTCCTTTGACCTGAAAAAATTCGTGCAGAATCTTAATGTAACCTACTGCTTATTATTATTCACTGGATCACTTACTAACTATGGGGGATTAATTAGAAACATAAACAGCATTGTTAAAAATATGCTAATGTGACAAAGCTTAAGGAAGACATGGGGAAAAATCAGAGGTCCACATTGTACATCATGTACTTTTTAGTGGTGATGACTGGGCATTTTCTTTTCTTTTTTAAAGTATATTTCAGCCAATGTCTAAGCTGACTAATAGTGCCTGAGTAATTTTTCTATGAACTTAGGTTTGCCTCTCTAGTGGAGTGGAGTAAGTAAAAGTACATAATGGTGACAATATTGTACCACTAGACTTTGAATCACGGTTGTCACTTAGTACTCAAGTAATCACGGATACTCATTTATCCTCTCTGTTATTTAGTTTACTTTTTTTGAAAATGAAAACAATAATAATAGTGCCTCATAGTGGCACTATGAAGAAAAAAGTGAATTATTATATATAAAGGATTTAAAACTATGCTTCATAAGTTTGATCATTCATTCACTTATCCATTCATTCACTCACTCTGGTACTTGACATTGAATCCAGGACTTTTGTAATGAACTATATCCCTATCTCTTTTTAATTTTTAATGTATTTTATTTTGAGGCAGGGCCTCACTAAGAGGTTAAATTATTCAGGCTGGATTCAAGCTTGTTACCTTATTCAGCCTCTCAGATGCTGGGATCATAGGTGTGTGCCATTGTGCCTGGCTGTCAGTTAATTTTTAAATACATGATGCCAGTTTTTATGTTTTGTTTTGCTTTTCAGTGCTGGGATTGAAGATAGGGTCTCAAATTAAGCTAGTCCTCCAACACATTTGTTTTTATTTTGAGACGTCTTTGAGATTATAGACTATATCATAGGTTTTCAATCCTTTAAAAATCTCTAAAGGAAACAATAAATAAAGTTTAAATGCAAAATGACTCTATGAATGACTTAGGAAGGCATTCAAAATAAAAGTGTTTACTTTTAATAATTCCTTGACCAGGAAGTTAGATGATTACACTGTAAAATAAAAACATGTTAAAATTAGTTAAAATTATGAAAAAATAGTTCAAGGCAGTAAGAATTGACAAAAAATAGGCAAGTATTTGAGAATTGTTTATTCAGGGGATAGTGTCACTTTGCCAGGCAAAAGTAGTGATAGTTTGGCCATTCTGTCTGGATGTTCCCTAAACTAGAGACTTTAGTTGTCACACTCTCATAACTGTGCGGTTGGTGTTAATAGACTCAATGAAAAGGTAAGAACAAAGGAACAAGAAACATCGAGTGGGCAGGGTTTTCTTTTTTCTATATCTTTTCTCTTTCTTTCTTCCTTTTCTTCTTTCTTTCTTTCGTGATGAAAAAAATGCATTAAGGAGCTCAACACATCCCAAATAGTATGAACACAAAGGAAACTATTCCTGGGAGCTAAATATAAACAGAAAAAGTTAAAATAATATATAAAAAAAGAACTAATAAGCAAGGGAAAACTACACAGTGATAGAATTATCTTCTGACGCAATGGAAACTAGAGAAGATATTGGAATGATATTCAAATATTATTGACAGAATAAAGAATTACAAACTTTATTTTGAGCAGAATCATTCTTCAAAATAAGGGTTTTCCAAGCAAAAGCCAAAAATTTCAGGTCAATTAAATTATAAGATGTACTTTAAAAAGTCCATCCAGGTAAAAAAAATCACATTGGAAAGACACATGTACACCCTTGCTCATAGCAGCTCAGTTTGTGATAGCTCAATCTTGGAAACAACCCAAATACCCATCAACTGGAGACTGGATAAAGAAGATTCTTTTTTTTTTAATAAAATGGAGTATTATTCTGCCATAAAGAATGACAAGATTGATTTATTTATGTGCAAATAGAGACACCTGGAGGACACGCTAATGAGTGAAATCAATAGATCACAGATAGGCAAATACCGGATCTTCTCGTTGATATGAGTACCTGTAGATGCAAATGAGCTCTAGAAAGTATGATAGTCTTTGTAGAATGAGAAATTTCCAAAGGAAATTTGGTGTGAGGCTGTAATGAGGGGAAGGAATAAATATGACTCTGAAAGAAAATAAAAGAGCATGTATGTAGGGGGTGGGGAGGTCTGGGTGGGTGGGGATATGGGTGAAAATGAGAATTGACTGTGTCATATATTGGTACAAATTCCCCAATGTTATGTGTGATTGTGAGATGTATATAAATTGTACCAATAAAGAATTCAATTAAAAAATAACACAAGATGATGAATTATCTATAGTTGAAGAGATGAAAAGTATCAGAAATGACAAAAAACAAAAACAAAAAACATAAAACACAGATCTGTCCTTCTGTAAAGTCTTTAAGGTTTAAGATTCTGTACAGAAAGAGTGTACCATATTTTAGGATTCAGTATAGAAAATTGTAATTTGCATGATATATTAAGAAGGATAGAAAAATGGAGCTATATTTACATTGTTCCTATATTTTTTCAAAAATTAATGTTATTTATACTGTATTATATTATAATAAATTAACTATGCCTATTATCATTGCTTTTCATCTTTAAAAGTAAAAATATAATTAAAGTAGATATGTTTATTAAACTATATAGAAGAGAAAGAAAGGATAGAGGAATAGATAAAATATAAATGGGAGAAATAGAATATAAATAACCACATTCCACATCAAAATCTAACCATATCAACCAATATATTAAATGGGAATTTACTAAACACACCAAATACTACAGATTTTCAAATGGAACAAAAAGCAAGCTTCAACAATGTAATATAAATAGAAGATACAATTCAGAAATGTAAACTGATTAAAAATAAAGGGATGGAAAAAATCAAATGTCTAAGCAGTGAACAGAAGACAGCTAGCATGGTTAAATGAATTCCAGACAAAACAAACTTCAAGAGAAGAGCTATTATTAGTGAAAGGGATTACCTATTTAATGATAATAGGAATAACCAATCACAAACCTATAACTATTAAAAAAGTCTAAGCACATAATTACAAAAGTGACCATAATTGGGGAAATTTTTGGTATAATGGAAGTCTTCTAAAATTTGGTATCAACAGTAGTAAAAGCTCTTGTCACTACCTACTTACAATGGCAGAATTTTCTACATATAAATAAAGCTCTATACAATAAATGAAAAAAAAAAGAAAAGAAAAGAAATTGAGGGGGAAAAACACATGCAGAAAACTCTAAATGACACAGGGCTGTCATAGGGTACATGGGACCAAGCCTGGACAGATAGTTGCTGTGGGACCCTAACTAAACTGTAAGAACAATATACACTGTCCAAAATCAATGTGGCATTTCAGTACTCAGCTGTCTGCCTGAGCTTATATGATCCTCAAGAAATACTGCCTTGGCAAGAGAGAATTCTCACTTCCTGGGCTGTCCTTCGGCAACCAGGACCTGCCACAGCACCCCTGGAGGACTTCACTGTAGTGAGTCCTGCAAGTTCTTGGAGGATTATTAACTTCCTATGGAATACACAGGCATTGGAGATTGTCCCATGTTTGAGGAGGAAAACAAAGAGAGCCCCACTCTACCTCAGGTCCAATCCAGCTTCACTTGGAAGCCTTCCCACACCACACCGCTGACCTGAGTGATTCTGGAAGTAATACATTTTCTATGAAAAATGGTACTGCAAAATGTAATGCCCCTTGAGAAGTGACAGTGCTCCACCTGTCCAGATCTAAAGAGAGTACTGAGACAAAATTTATGTATGTGAATCATATTTGATTAATTTCCAAATTATTTCCTTCAAAAAACTGATATTTAAACTCAGTTCAGCTCAATTTGTTGCCTGTCAAGTCAGACTTTAGACTATTGTCTTAACAAACAGCAATTTCTACATGGCAGGTCCTATTTTAATTGTTTTTTCAAATGTTAACTTACTTCATTATCATAATAACATTGCAAAGTACATACTATTACTTAAATAATATTTTTTTTCAAATTTAAAAATTGAGGAAACATGCATAAAAGGTTAAGTAGTTTGCCAATACTTGTACAACCACTTAGCAGAGATAGAATTAGATTTCAAGAAACCTGGTTCTATATTTATCTTAATCATTACACTATGTAAATTAAAGCCTTTACACATATGAAATTTATTTATTTGGGGAATTATTTTAATTCAAGCCATCTTTCTAAAAAATTAATCTCAATCACATAAATCAAAGCAAAGAAAGAAGGAGAAAATAAAGCAAAAATAGAAATTAGGAAAAAAGAACATTTAAAAAGAAGGGAAGGAGGAAGGATAGATTTGAACATAGCAAAACAGATTCAGGTTTGAAAATTAATCTTCTAATTGAAGGGTAAGTATAACTTAAAAATGCATTTATTGCCATTTATGACCTAATTCAGTTCCTTATTAAAGTCACAAGACAAGAAATGAAGATTTATAACTTCAAAGAGTTAAGTCTCGTGCCTGGAAGAGCAGAGCTAAGCTAACAAACACAGCAATTCTGACTCTGAGCCTGACTTAGTTTATTCCACCAAACATTGCTCCAGAAATTTCACATGCCTGGATTTCAAAGTTAGGTGAATTTAGTGCTATGGGAGAATGACAATAGACTTTCTGGTATCATTTATATTCTGAACATTTCTAACCATAACGAGTGACCGAGTTTGACCTCCCTGCAGCCAGCAATTTTTGACTTTGTATTGAAATGTTCTGTTTTCAGTGTTTGGAGAAGAAGAGTGAGGATGGATTGTTACTTTCTGGGTTGGGAGAGAGGCCCATTTGTAATTTCCCTCTCATTGCTTGCTGTCATGGTAAGATGAGAATTGACAAACAGGTCAGATTTTGTGTGAATGAGAACGCTCCCTTCCCAAAGGGGTTATCTAGTTTCCATTCAAAGACATAATAATGTACTGTGCAGCTTTCCCAAATATCTCCATGCATTCTGAAGGCTACCAGCTGAGCTCGTATTCTTACGCAAAGTCCACATGACTTTCTTCAGAAAACACCCATTTTGTGATTGTTGTTCCTTGCAAGTTTCTGGAGAAGAAAGCCAATGAATTTACAGTTGCAAATTCACATTTCTGGAAATTTATTGTACATTCAGATTCAAGTACCTTTACTAATAGCAGCCTATTTATCCTAGGAGCAGGGCCATCTTACAAAATCTTCCAGAACATTCTCAGACAGCAAGGGCTTAATGTCCATTAGCTCTGAATGAGGCTTTCATCATACTCTCATCAGAAAACATAAAAAAAAAAAACACTGTAGAAGAAACAAACTTGGAGAGAAAGATGTGTACTCTGAGCACTTTCTGTGGTAAATGTTAATGGATAAGTATTTCGTGGGCTTTTTTGAACCTCCCTCCTGAGTACTTATCTAAGTATATCCACATCCTCTTTAGTCTTCACAAAGAGGATAGAGATGAGGTATGTGGCATGAAGACAGGCAGATTGAAACTACTTGAAGAAAAGTAAGGGTTATTTTTATTGTTGCTGTTAGTTTAGAAATAAGGATTTGGAAAAGGTTTTACTTAGAACAAAGATGGTGGGGAGGAGGAAATTTCTATTCTGAGTAGAAAATTATTTTCACAAGGGCATGACTGATCTCTAAGAGAACAATCCCTTCAGGTGTGAATGGTAGTATTTGTGATAAGCAGGCATCTAAGGGTTGTGTGTGTGTGTATGTGTGTGTGTGTATTCACAAAACATTGCTGAAACAACACCAATGGCTATATTAACCATGTCCTAGCTTCTGTAATTTGATACTTTAACTACTGCCACTTGCGTAGTCCAGACAAGCCTCACTCTGGAAACATGATAATATGCCTAAGCTTGAATCACCTTCCCTTGGCTTCCTGCTGTCTCAGTACTCTGCTCCCAAGGGTGCATCTTTCAAATACAAGCCAGTCAATCCAGAGTGCATTCTCCACCTCCTTCATTGTACTATTTCACTCAGAGAAACTATGCATGTGTTCTAGTCACCCTAGCACAGAATGTCAGTCAACCAGCTCTCACGCTAATTACTGAAACTAGCCAATCCTAAACCCACTTCCCTCCTTTATCCATTCCTTCTTGGAAATCACAATAAAACGTCTTACCACAGTGCTTCCTTCTCGGTTTCCTGCTAGCTTAAGGACAATCCAATGTGCCTTCCATAGCATTATAGGCCTTCCCTCTGGGGATCTGTGAGTATGCAAACTGTCCTTTCAATGGTAATCATCTAAGCAAGTGGTCATCCTACACCTCTAATTTCCTATCATTACAATATATTTTAAGCAACTGCTTATGTATGAGGAAGGGTCATTACACTTTATACAACATTAATCCAGAAGGATAGTCACAAACTCATGGTCTAGGGGTGATCATATGAAACACATGACAGATTATATAGTGGCTTAGGAATTGGTCAGTTACCAAGGTATGTGGACATGGCCTTCCTGGACTATGAGTGGAAAAGTAATGAGCCAAAAGAGTGGACTACTACTACTACTACTACTAGCTAACTACTCTTACTACTGAATCTCAACTTGTGCTCTTTAATATGGTAGTTCCTAGGAGCTTATTAGAGAAGCAGAATCTCAGACCTTTCCTCAGACCTACTGGATAAGAATCTGAATTTTAATAAGCATTCTTACATAAACTATATGTTCATTAAATTTGCAAAAAAAAATCACATTTGGCCATGAGAACAAGTCTTTCAATACCCGAAGGTGTTAAATCTGAAATCTTTCATCTCATCTGCACCTGGTTCTGCAGAGGAGTCCACGTTTCCCACAGGATGCTCCCAAACTGCGGCTGACTATACAAAGCATTGTTCAGCAATTGGGACCAAGAAATTTGGCTCACCTACTTCCCAGTGGCTTTACTGAATTTCCATTAGAATGGCATTATTAGATGTTTGCACCAATCTTCTTTCATTCCCTCTCTACACGTTAGTCAAATCTGCATCAGAATCTGCTGGCTTTCTCAAAACCATTGCATTTTCTTTTTTTTTTAAATTGATTTTATTGATACTATATATATATTTCACTATACATTCTCTTTGTTGGTTTATGAGTTTTTTGTAATTAGATTTAGGATGAATACCAAGAGACACAAATCAACACTGTTACCTTGTGCATTGATCATTGGGGCCCATTTTATCCTTTCCAGCTTAAACTACTTGATTCATTAGCCAGACCACAGTAACCAGAGCACTTCCAGTTGCAATCAGGGGAAGCTTACCATCCTTCACTGGGGCAGGTCTTGCTTACATTTCTGTAAGTGACCTCATAATTAACCACTGCATTTAACTTACCTTTGCTCTTTAGCACTTCAGAGACATGAATTTCTTTGCTAAACCACAATCAAAGGAGAAACTCATAGGCAGTTTTGTTGAGGAAGTCTTGAATTATAGTCAAACTACCTAAATGATTCTTTTTTTGAGACGTGGTCTCACTTTGTAGTTCAGGCTGGTCCTGAGCTCACTAAGTAGCCCAGGCAAGTCTCCGACTCAGCAATCCTCCTGCCTCTGCCTCCCATGTGCTGGGATTACAGGCGTGAACCACACCTGGCATTGTGGTATGTGGTACTGCTTGCTGGTAGGTGTGAGTCACCATACCCAGTATTGTTGCATTTGGTTACTGGGGATCAAACTCAGGACCTTGCGCTTGCTGGGCAGACCCTGGAATCACAGAGCAAAATCCTCCACTCAACCTAAATGATTCTTAAGGTAGAATCAAATCGTTAATTGTCAGTGACTTGTTGGAGAGGAGATTGAACTTTCTGTTCAGGGTATGCCTCTTATCTTGGAAGCAACAAGGAATATCAACTATTACAAGGAAAAAAACAACATGAATGGAAGTATGGACTCATTTTTGTAGTTTGAGATGATATATTTTGACCTTTTAATAAAATACCTCAACAAAATTATTGTCTCCTAAAGGTATGTAATGTATATATTACATATATATTAACATTAGTTACATTATATATTATATATATATAATGTAACTAAAATTATTTTAATATTTGAAATAATTCATTTAACATTTCACAGTTATTTCAGGTGTGTTTTATTATAAGTAGTTCATAGTTTCTTGAGAAGCAGCATTTCTACATTGTGAACTCCTGCTCTTGTCAGTACTCTCAAATATTGATATAGAGATAGATTTTCATGTATCAATGTAATGCCAAAAGAGGTGTAAGGGATACTTAGCTCTATAATTTTATGAAAGTGTGCTATGTAAAGCAGTACATCTCCATACAGGAAGTTCTTTTTGATATAAATACCACAATTTAGTGTGATTCTAAATATTTCCTGCTACTTGCATACAGCTGTTTTCTCTTTTGTGAACTATTGGGATGTTTAATGGCACAGATCTAACAAAACTGGAAAATTATACTCCTTTTTATTCTTTTAGAAAAAACACACAGAACCTAAAACATATTAACTAAAGCCACAATGCACATTTTCAACCACGCTTTTTTGTGCTATTACCAAGGTCTAGATTCCATTGAGACTGTCATAAGGCACTGAGTGACAGGCTTCATGACACATATTTATCAGGTATGCTGTATTTCTTGGAAGTATCCTTGATATATTTGATATTAAACAAATTTCAGCCTATCAATGTCAAATTCTATATTAGAGTACCACACATATCATTTTGTTTGTCACAGGAGCCTCAGATACATATTTGTGTGTGGTTTAGAGCTGTAATATTCTTCAAAAGCTCTTAAGTTGAAGAGATGGTCTCTAATGCAGTAATATTCTGAAGTGGGACTTTTGAGAGCTGACCAGATCATGGAGACTGACCTCACTAATGAATTAACCCATTGATGGGTTCATAATTTATGAACTGCTGGAAGGTTGGAAGGAGGTGAGAATTAGATGGAGGAAACAGATCACTGGGACATTCTGTGGAAGGTTAATTTTGTGTGCTGGCCATCTCTTTCCTCCCCTCCTCTCCTTTCCCTTCCCTTCACCTCTCCTCTCCTTTGTCCCCTCATTCCAGTAAATTAGGACCAAACCACTTTGTTCCACCACATGCCTGCCATGATATCCTGCCTCAAAGTAGGTCCGGAAGCAATAGAGCCAGTCATGATTGAGACTTCTGAAACAAAGAGCCAAAGTAAATTGCTCTACCTTTCAGCCAATATCCCCAGGTATTTTGCTACTGTGATAGAAAGCTAACACATACACCTGCTTCATAGTTTTTAAAAATACTGTCAAATAGTTTCAAATGCCTCTAGTATTGCACAGTACAGAGTTAGAAAGCAAACATAAGTATTCCTCACTTACAGCTCAGACTTTTCTAATAAGTCTTATTTGCTTTATTGGTACAGTATAGGTTTAATCCTTAAAGAGTTCTGGAAAGAAAATTACAATATCCTTTTCTGTGCAGGGTTAATTGAGAAATCCTGGGCTAATGTCTCTAAGGATACTGAGATCTGCCTGTATACAGGAGACTTTGAAGGCTGCGTAGAGAAGCCTGAGTCTTCAACTGACTATCATGATGGACAATCAGCCCTCCTGAATAAACTGAGTTTGCAAGTCAAGAGTCCACTGTATGTCATCCTCTAGGCTGCAGGAATAGTACGGATAAACTGACACCTACTACACTGAAGTAAGAACTGGATCATCAGCTGGAATGTGCATATGTCAAATATCTAAATTTTTGTCACTGAGTCAAAAAGTCATAATTCTGAATTACCCATGTAATTGCTTTAATTTATATTTCTTAGAGTCATTCTAAGCTTAGACTCAGAGTTCACACTTGGGTTATGTTAGATTGCTTTGAGATTATTTCATTTAATCACCCAGATAGGTTTCATTATTTAATAATCAATTTCTTCTGCTGAGATTTCAATGTGGTTATTTTAATTAGGCCAGGGTTTCACTACTGATGATTTTTTAGGGAGAGAGAAATCTCTGATTGAAGAGTTTTTGTCTAAATTCTTTGATTAAATCTATGTCTCAATATATCTCTTTCTCTTTATTATCACAGATTAGGCATGGTTACTGTCCCTTCTTATCCTACATTTCTTTACCAGCTGCTTTTTAACTCCTTTTGACTAAGATATTTTACCTTCATACACCTCTCAGGATCTACTGGTTGCAGCGCTCTCAAAGTTGATGCTGACTTATTTTATTGCCTCCTTACACAGTGTACTCTTACAAGGAGCTCTGATAGTCTCTAAGTGTGTATGAGTATGTTAGGGTTCATGTACATTTATATACTTCCCTTCAGGTACAGTCGCTACATGGTATCTTTTAGTCTGTGCTCTTCTATTCTGGTTCATGTTTCTGACTGTTGTTTTGATGTCTTCATACTGCCACTAGAAGCCTCAATATTGTCATGATTTTTATCCATTGACAGATCTTGGTTTTAAGAATTCAATGCTTCTCAGATCTAAATAAAAGCTCAAGCTTATAAAAAATTCTTTACTGCTGATAGTTTACTACTTTGATCCATATATTGTAAAACATCATAAGTAGATGATCAAAGATCATGGCTCAGTAAGGTAGAATGCAAAGGCCCTGGATTCAACCACCAGAACCTCCTCCTGCCCCTACACACTAACAATAATGAGTAAAAGAGAATTATTATTCAAAGGAAGATGCAAAATTAGTTGTGAGAAGATAACAAAGTGTTGCAATGAAGAGATTTGTATCATTGCTGCTAATTGTTGGTTACAATGTATCCAGACTTTAGGCAAACCCAAATTCCATATCTATATTCTTTTCTCTGTTAGTGTAAAGATATACTCAAAAATTTACAAAATTCTGATTGGGGAAGTCCCTTTAATTGAAATATTACCTTACATTTACAATGACTATATTGAGACCACAAGAGGAATTGGGCCCTGCAATAAGAAAAGCAAATGTGAAACTCTAGAATCAACTGCTATGTATCGATAATATATTGGGGCTAATAATTTGATACCATTATGCCAATAATTGAGACTTTCTGATCTTGCTTCCTCTACTCAAAACAGACTTTCAAACATACTGCTCTCTAGAAAGGAGCCCCAGAATACTATAAGGTTCTGGTAGTTTTGAACGGGGACCCACAAATGTCTGTGAGCTCAGCAAATACACTGTTAAAGAGGTATATGAAAAAATTAAAAGTCTTTCATTTCATTCTTGTATAAAATATTTTACAGACTAATAGAGTTCACAGAGTATTAGATGTTATGGTATCATTTTTTTCATAAAGGTAATTTATTATAACTTAGATTAATCAAGTTGCAGTGGTAGAGAAGCCAATGCATTATATGTGAGGGTTCAATAGTGTTTAGGATTCAGAATCAAAAGAAAAGTAAACAACCACTGAATCTAAGATGTTACATTTTGCTTCACCTTGGTAGATGATTTTCCCTTCACTGACACTTAAGGGAAGTGCCAGATCTGGTGAATAAGGTGGATCAAGGTAAAATGTAATGTTTTTACTTGACAGAAATTCACATATCAGGAGCTACATGTGACATGGAGCATTGCTGTGATGGAGATGAACAGTCTGCCCATTTCTAAGGTGGTTTCTCTCTACATGTCGCTTCTCAACTCCTCTAGTAAGCCCTCAAAGTCATAAAAACATTATAGTAATATTCTGTCATATAAAGACCATGTGCAGTTAGCACACTTAAAAGTGGATCTGCTCTCAATACAAGCATAGAATTTTGTGAAAATTACTATGATTAATAATAGGAATTTTAGGAAAGAACTATATATTTTACTAAGTTGAAAATGTCAAGTTATCATGAAATGCTTTTAAAATTTCAGATTCTGTTACAGGAGTTAATTGGATTAAAAATTGTTTGGCAGGGCTGGAGATTTAGCTCAGTGGTTCTGATGCCTGCCTCGCAAGTGCAAGGACCTGAGTTCAATCCGCGGTAGCCATATACAATGGACGTGATGATTCATGCTCACCAGCAATCAATACCACATACCACAGTGCCGGGCGTGGTGGGTCACGCCTGTAATTCCAGCACTCGGAAGGCAGAGACCAGGAGGATTGCTGAGTTCGAGGCTTGCCTTGGCTACATAGTGAGCTCAGGGCCAGCCTGAATTACAAAGCGAGACCCTGTCTCAAAAAAAAAAAAAAATTGTTTGGCAATCTATGTTAAAGACTCCTCCTGTTGAACAATCAGAAAACCTTTAATATGAGTGTGTATCTTTGTCCATTTTCATTCACAAGAAAAATAAAAAAGTAATATAATCTTTCTATAAGTTTTTACCTGCATTATGGTTTGAGAAAAGATTGGCCTGGATTAGTAGATTTAAAATTTTGGGAGTGATAATTCTTTGGAGAACCTAGTGAAAATTATGACTGTTGTCTGAACAAGAAAAAAATGGATATACATGTACTAACTCTCCATGTTGAATATAATCACAATGTACTATAAGTATATACTAATAAAAATTGAAAATGGAAAGAAAAAATGAGTATACAAACAATCCTAAAATTTCACCTTCCATTTCAGATAGGTAGATGACCTACTGAATGGCAAACTCTTACGTGCATTTCTGTATTCCTGAGGGCAGGTATATTATAAGCACTAAAACAAAACTGTGGAAGAATTAAAAACAATCTTCATGAAAAAATAACGAGAAGGCACAACTCAATGTAAATAAATTGAATACATTTTGCAAACTGTCCTTATTGGGTATTTATAAAATAATGATTAATTTAGAATTCTCCCTATTACATGAAACTGTCTTATAAGTAAATAGAACAGAGATTGTTTTTTTTTTTTTTTTTTTGAGACAGGGTCTCACTTTGTAGTTTAGGCTGGCCCTGAGCTCACTATGTAGTCCAGGCAAGCCTGGAACTCAGCAATCCTCCTGCCTCTGCCTCCCGAGTGCTGGGATTACAGGCGTGAGCCACCACGCCTGGCACTGTGGTATGTCGTATTGATTGCTGGTGGGTGTGAGTCACCACGCCCAGCATTGTATGTGGTTACCAGGGATCGAACTCAGGACCTTGCGCTTGCGAGGCAGGCGCCGGCACCACTGAGCTAACTCTCCGGCCCTGGAACAGAGATTTATAATGCCAAAAAAGTTCAAACATTGCCTGTGTTTCTTAAACACTGTAGTTTAGAAAGAGAAATTATTGATGCAATGGTAATTGAAAGTGGTAAAAGAGCTGACCAAATGAGAAAAATCTGCACACAATGAAAGTTTACCATATATTTGGAAATGTTTAAAACACACACACACACACACACACACACACACACACACATTTGCTGCATACAGCAAGCTCAGAAGAGGCAGGAAATGGATCCATTGATGGCTGGGGAGAAAATTTTGGCTGAGAACCCCATATAACCTATTTAGATTTAAATTTATTTTTAAAATGTGGGAAGTATTAAATTAGCTCTAGAACATTGATTCTGATACAAATCTGTTATTCTGTGGCTAGAAGAAACCATAGGAAAGTTATGTGTAAGACTGAACACAGAATCTTTACATGACTTAGAAAATGAGAGCAGTCATTAACTGAGTTGAAATCTTTTGTATCTTTAAAAATTTAACTTCCCTTGATACATCTCTACTTGCAGAATTTCAAAGGATGTTTCAAACTATGACTCACCAGTACCAAATTTTTCTCTTTCAAACTCTGTGATTGATTTGGGGCACATAATATTTTTACAAATAAGAGTCAGTAGATAAAAAAGTAACTAATTTTTAACTGAAATGTGATTCTCTATAAATTGTTTTTATTTTTAGCATGGAAAATAAAATTTCAGAGTTATATGTGAAAAATTAAACTTCCAATTAAATGTACGTGGAAGGCAAGAAGAGAGACATAATTTTGCTTCTTAGTTTTGTAGGAAGATAACATTTAAAAGTTGAGAAGAATGTATTTTATTCTGGTATAATTACCAAAGGTATATTGGAGCAGAACTTCTTTGCTCTGAAAAGAACCATATAAATAGACTTACAATTCCAAAACAAATACAGTTAGCAGGCATTTGAAGTGTGTAGTAGGCAGTTGGATATTTGGGATCTGTAGACAGGTGTTGACATGAATTATTAGATGTGTAGGGAGAGATGAGGTTTGGATCCTCTGAATTACTAACATACATACTCTAGTCTCTCCCAAAATAGAGCCCTTAGGATGATGAAAAGAAATTTCTAGAACAATATAACCACCCAGAGTAAACTTCCCTAAATTTTGCAGTTGTCATAGGAGAGGGTTTAAGAGATATGAGAGATATAAAGATCTACCACTCTAACAATATCAATGAGAGAAAAGTTTGTAGGTAAGATATCTATAACAAATACAGACAAGAAACAGCACGTCTTCAAGAAGAAGAAAGCCTAGAGTGTCCTTTGCCTTATTATCTAGCTATAGTAAATATTAAACTTACTGTCTTTTTTCCTTGAGTATTATTTATTTCAAAAATAGTATACTGTCATTATTGTGCATTTCCCCAACATTAATAAGACCAAAAGTTTCAGGGACAAAGGACAAAGCCAAGGCATCATACTAACTAATCTGAGTGAATTGACAGCAAGGAGAAATAAACTTCAAGGGAAGCTGGAACTGCCAAAGACAAAGAATTTATGGAATCCACTGACCACAAGAAGCCTGCCTGCAGCCAGCCAGCCAGCCAGCAGCAGCACAGAGAACAAATCTGCAGTCTCCTACATCCTTTGCTCTGCTGTTGCATTATATGGAATTCCAGACTCAGGGACTCCCTTGGCATATTTGCCTGTCACGTCTAAACTTGTTTGTTCCTCACTGTTTCCTAAATCATGTTGTCCTGTTCAGTCTTTGTTGCCTCAGAACGAGAACCCAGAAGGAGAAACCAGGTACACTACTAAATAGAAAAAAATCCAAATAGGGAGAAATAACAAAATGAACATACAGTACTTGGCATTATGCTAAGGATTCATTCCATCATACAGAACAGAGCAGTAACTAATATACAGAGATAAGGGTTGAGGGATACAGAGTATCTCGTATACATCAAAATGCAAAGTACCACTCCATATGGTTTGGTGTGGAGAGGATATTAGGATAACATTCCTGGAGACAGTGACACAAAATGTGAGTATTGGGTACTCATAGAAGGTACAAAGATAAACAGTGGAGAAATACATTGGTAGGCAATATGTGAATTAAAATATGTTGCTTTTGTAGATAAAGAACATATGAATGCAATTCTAGATAGTCAGGGAAAGGATGACTAAATACACCACTACATCAAAATAGGACATGCTGCTAATATAAATACTAAAACAGAAACACTAAACTTGCTGGAAGACAGGTTAGGTAGAACTCTTGGAGATACTGGCAGAGGGAAAGATTTTATAAAAAAAAAAAAAACTTAGAAGCACGGGAGCTAGCAGAGTCAACAACTGGGAATCTCATCTGATTAAAATGCTGCTGCACAGCAAGGGAAGCCAGCAACAGAATGGAAAGACAACCTACAAGTTAGAGAAAAATTCACCAGTTATTTCCCAGACAAAATTCTACTATCTAGAATATATAAAGAACTTTAAAAATCAGACGTCAAAATTTAAAAGTGCCAAATTTAAAAGTGGGCATATAATATGAACAGACACTTTGAAGAAGTAAAAGCAGAAAATAAACATGTGAATAAATGTTCAACATCATTGGTCATTTGAGAGATGCAGATGAAAACAGCACTGAGATTCCTTGGCTGCTATCCTGAAATCAACCAACAACAAATGCTGGGGGAGAGAAAGGAACCCTTCTCCATTGCTGATAGGAATGTAGACTGGTACAACCACTGTGGAGATCAGTGTGGAGATTCCTCAAAAAACTAGGATTAGAGGTCCCATTAGACCCTGGTATTTCCTCACTGGGTATATTCATGAAAGAATTGAAAGGATCATATTACAATGACATATATGCACCCATATTTATAGCAACTCAGTTTGTGATAGTTAAATCTTGGAAACAAACCACATGTCCATCAACTGGGGATAAAGAAGATGTGGGGCTTTTTCAAAAATAAAATGAGGTATTACTCAGCCATAACAAAAAATTAGAGAAATTTATAGTTAAAGAATGCACCTTAAAGCCACACTCATAAGTGAAATTAATAGAACACAGATGTGTAAATATTGTATCATTTCAACATTTCTCTAGTATGAGAAATTGAATACATGAATGAGGTCCAAAATATTTAATAGGCATTGTAAAATCAAAAGAAAATGCTCAAAGGGGAGGGGAAAACTGGGAGGCAGTAAAGAAAAGAAAAAAATTTGAGATTGAAAAGAAAAAAGAAAAGTTTATGTATGTGGGGTGTGTAGGGTTGAAGAGAGAGCAGGGAAACGGGAAACAATAAGAATCAAGATATATAGTGTATGGGTACAAGTTTTCAATAAGGAATGTGATCATAATGTATTCCTAAAGTGCATCAATATATACAACTTATTAAAAAGTAAAAGAAAGCTAGTAAGTATAAACCATTTCAATATAGTGAGTAGCAGGTACATAAATTCTTATGGAAGTAAAACAGTTTAAAAAAATAAAAACAGTAGATATAAGGTAATAAAAATGTTCAGGAAGGATGAGGGTACAGTAAGTGGACATGGCCACATCAAGTATAATAAATGTTTCCTTTTTGTGTGTGTGGTTCCTGAGATTGACTCAGGACTCTGCACTTGCCCAACATGTGTGGCACCACTGAGCTAAATCCTTTGCCTAATAAATGATTCCTACAAAAATGAGATTACCATCTGTTTCTATTTGCTAAATAAGATTCTTTAAAAAGCAAGAAAAATAAGAGACAGATTGTAATTTCTACCTGCATATTGCATGATCGCAGGTTTATTTCTAACTAAGATACAGGATTTCAACAAAATATCTTGATTTTGTTTTTTTTGTAATTGACTTATGGAAATAAAGATACCTGAAGAGAAGCAGTCAATAAATGGAAATTTATTTTTAAAGGAGTGAATTCCAAGGAATATGTTATAGTTTTTTCTTTTTTTTTTTGAGACAGGGTCTTGCTTTGTAGTTCAGGCTGGCCCTGAGCTCACTATGTAGCCCAGGCAAGCCTGCAACTCAGCAATCCGCCTATCTCTGCTTCCTGAGTGCTGGGATTACAGACGTGAGCCACCACGCCCGGTGCTGTGGTATGTGGTATTGATTGATAGTGGGCATGAGTCTCCACACTCAGCATTGTATGTGGTTACCAGTGATTGAACTCAGGACCTTGCGCTTGTGAGGCAGGCGCCAGAACTGAGCTAACCCTCCAGCCACTGTTATAGTTCTTTTAATCTACTCTGTTCTAGTGTATTTTAAGAATCTCTCTCAAGTGTAATTTCAAGCCCAAAAATGATGATGTTAAGGAAATACAAGGGGACCAACTATCAGATGATATTTCACTTATGTTATTCATCATAACATGCTCTATTTAATGAAGTTGTGAAACAAAGTAATAAATTTTAAGTTGCTTGATCAGTGAAGATTAGCAAAATTTCTGCTAGCAACATATTTAAAATTTAATAATGAAGAGGCAGAAAGACTAATTTTCCTTTGAAACTAATATTGCTACTATTTGATTGATTGATTAACTAAATTTTATATTCAAAACCACATATTAAACTGAATTATTATGAATGTAATTCTATATAAAAATGAGTAGAATACTATGAAGTGTTGCTATCAAAGCTGAGGAATATTAACAATATCATTTTCCAAATGCTAGAGAGTAAAATACTAATGGTACCTAAATGTCTTAGTATTAGTATTAATCTTCTTAAGGGACATCAGATTAAAATGAATGAATAAAACATGAAGTAAAGAGAGTGGGGGCAGAGTTCCATATGTTACTATGCTTTCCTCTGCTCTTTGCAAATTTTAGACTTTAAAGCCTCAGCATTTTGGCTCATATATGTTCAGCTTTGTGTCTCTCCAATACATAAATGAAAGGTAAAATTGGACTCATGAGCTGACCTTTACCATGAGCTATTCTCTTACTTAAAGATGATAATGGATGTTTCTTATAGTAGAACACATGAGTCATGAAAGCCCTCGCTTATTTCCTGTTTAAGCATGTCAAGGGGCCATTGCGGGCAAAGAGCAGGAGGAAGGAGCTTTTAGCACAGAAAAGTCAGACACTGCTGCATCATAGTTTATGAGCCTCAGAATGTTGTCTGATTACACATAATAAAGTTAATCTCTCACTGACATTTAACTTGCATCTTTGTTGCCAAAATAACAAGATTCATCCTACAAGCAGTTAGAGAAAGCAATTGTTAAAACTATAAAAGACAAAGTTCAATAAATTTCAAAGCTAACTTCCTATAAATCTCTTTCCAGAATAACAAGGAAGACTCAAGCACAAATAGGACTGAAATATGAAAAAAATAAGAAAGAACTGCTGTCCCCAAATACCTGCCTTAGTTTATTGGCATAGTACTTGAACTTGTATATTGTTTTAAGTACCAATTTCTCATATTATTTATTAACTGCTCCTTTAAGATACATACTATCTGTACAGCTCTAGATACTATATATAATTTAATATTGGTAAGATTTCTAAAAAGTAACCATTGTCATATATTTTTACAGATGATGAAAACAGAAATAAATTGGGCTTAGAATGACTATGAAGTCTTTTTAATTTCTAAACTGAAATTTCAGTAGAATCTGCATGTTTCCTCTTTACCAAAAAACCTGGAATTGAGAATTTCTTAAATAGGCTTGTAAATTATCCTGGGTAAAGAAACACCCTATGCCTACTAGCTATTTACACCCTCCTGGATCTTGGACCACATCAGCACATTTCTTCCCAGAGATAGTTTAGTTCATGGACAGTGGGAGGTGGGGAGGCTGATAAACATAAATGGGAGGCAAATGCTAAGAAGCTCCGAGCAGTCAGAAGCTCATGTGAATATACAGGAGATAAGAGTGCTCAACTCAGGAAAATAAATGGAAAGAAAGGGAAGTTTTAAAACCAAATTTTACCATTTTGCTGTCAGTCAGTTCTAGTCACCTGTGGTTGGAAAGTTTTAAAATCAATGTTGGGGACAAATAACGTCTCATTTCCTTTGCTTTGTGGTTTCAGGTAGATATACTTTCCCCCAAAAGGCCAACAAATATTGCAGGCTTAAGTGAGGAAATTGTAAAGGACAGACACAGTTGAAAATAGAGCTAATCAAGAAATTACTCTTGTCTTCCTTATTAAGATGCATAGATTACTTCAAATAAGATGAGATTAGAAATCGTACTAAAAAAAAAAAGAAAAAAGGGGGGCAATTTACATTTTGCAAAGACCAAACATCACTGATTGCTTAATAAAATCAAGTAATAATCAAGTAATAAAATCAAATAATAATCAAGTAATAAAATGAAGTAATAATCACCAGAAACTGATGAATACTAATCTTTTGGGAACAGAAATCTATGCTAAATCTTGGCTCAAAGTCATGGGTGGTAATGCAAACTGGACTCCACACGCTGGGCTGGAGAAATTCATCGAAGGCTAACCTTTCTGCCCAGCCTTTCACCAAGCAGCTTTCACATAATGTCAAGATGATTAAAAACTGAGAAAAGTAAAAGGCAGATGTTAAATACATTGTCTGGCACCATGTAAATACAATTGAGCAGTTAGTATGATGATATATCTTCTACTGTTTCTATTATATTATACAGGTTAGCGGTAAGTCTATACTAAAAACGTTAGCCACATCTCTATTCCTAAGAATATTTTCCTCTGGGAGCAGTACACAAAGAAAGATAATACTTTCTCTTTCTTCAGTATTTTAGATCTCATTTTAAATCTAAATAAGAAGAGAAAAACACCATTTGTTTTTTGTGTGTGCATGAAGCTTTGTGTGCAGGTACGGATGGTTCCCTCTAAGGTCAGTGTAAGGGAAGATTCTTTGTAAAAATGTTCTGTATTAGACACTTAAATATACTGTTACTGTAAACATCCTACCAACTAGAGAAAAAAATGGTTGCAAGAATATGTGTCTGCTGGGTGTGGTGGCTCATACTTGTAATCCCAGCACTCAGGAGGCAGAGGTTGGAGGATTACTGAATTTGAGGCTTGCTTGGGGTACATAGTGAGCTCAGGGCCAGCCTGAACTACAAAGTGAGACTCTGTCTCAAGAAAAAAAAAAAAAGAATCTGTGCCAGTGGGTCTCTAATTTAAAACTATATGGACACATGAATAAGCTCATAAATTTTCACTGGTCTATGGACATCAGATTCAGTTTTAAAAATAAATTTTCAGACAGTTATTTGTTAGCCCTATGACCCAAAACACAAAGATAAATAAAAGTCTTGAAAAACGATGTTCTGCTATAAACATTTATTCAGATAATCCACAATATATTGGAATTAATTTTTGTAGACATCATCTGAGTAATTGAAGTACAGTCATACATATATGTGTCATTATTTTAAACAATCTATGAACTTTGTAGACTATGCTCATTATCCTGTGGGGATCCTTAGATAGCAGTAAGACAAACTCCCAACATACATGATTGGCATTTTTATCATTTTCTCCAAAAACGTTTCAATTAGCATCTTATGAGTAAAAAAAAAAAATACAAAATGAACAGAGTTCACAGAAGTTCACAGAGTTGAACTCTGATAAACTATGACTTTTTCTAATAATTCTGTTTCAATTTAGGTTGATCAACTGTAACCAATGTAACCCTATGTGGTGAGGTGTTGGGTGCCATGGAGGTTAGGGATATCGGGGAGAATTTAAAGGAGAGATCTCTATGTCTTTTGCTCCATATTTCTGTGAAGTAACAGTTTTTCTAAAAAAAAATGAAGTCTAATAAAAAACAAGTGAAATGTTAATACCAACCAATGCCCATATCTAGACAACAAAAACATGTTAAAGAACTTTGCTGTATCTTAAGGAATATAGTTGTAGTTATTTACTGTATATTTAAAATGAACAAAGAACTTTGAATGTCTTCACTATGGGGAAATGATTAATATTTGATGAGATATATGTAACCACATTAAACATTACTCAGTACATATATAACCAAAATAACATATGGTATTCCATTAATGTGTACAATTTTTTTAATGTAAGTTAAAAGTAGGATTAACTAAAAAACAAGTGAAATCCATTTAGAGGTATCAAAAAAAGGGAAAAGAGGTAAGAAACCCTCTAGATCCCCAGTAAGATCTTTGATTTGTCTTACTTCCTAACATTGTTAGGAATAGATCTTTAAAATTATGGCCCTATGTAAACAATGAAGAGTCATCAGTATAAAAGACAGTATAATATTTCCAGATTGAATTATGTACAATCAATCAAAATGAAAGTTCTGATATCACTATCTTGAGTGATATAGCCCTAAATAGCTTGGTATTTGTATGGTATCCTTTGAATGCTGAATGTATTGTAGAAGACAGACATTAATGGCCAGAAAATACACACTTTAGCTATAGCCATTTTACACTGTTCATGATGTCATCATCCCTTCTAGCTTGGTGATTACTCTAATCATATTTTCTCTCAATGTATTTGCATTTCTCCTCAGTGAAAGTCAAATTACTATTGATTTCCTGTTTAGATTTTTCTAATGAATATATATTGCTCCTGAGTTGATCAAGTGTTTTCTCCACAGATTCCATTCAGAAAAAGAAAATTAAAAGAATATTTTCATGAACTTCTCAATCTGCAGTATTCTTGAGGCAATAGGCAATGGAGACAATAAAGGAGGGAATGGGGTTTTCCTCAGGGTATGAGTGCTTTAAGATTTGGTCAGTGATTTGGGGAAAATGAAATACAAAAGCATTCAAACTTGAGAATTTGTTTGGGATGCATATGTATGTGTGTGGGTCAGTGAGGAGTAGGAATAATTCTGGCTTCCAATCTAGGGTTTTCTGTTTCTAACCATTTATATCATGATTAATCTGTATCACATTATCTAAAGACTTATCCAACAGTCATTTAAGAAGCTACAAATCCCAAACCAAAACCACTCATAGTCACTCAGATTAAACAGGCAAACACCAAAGAAAGAAAACTTAATTAACAGTTTCTATTTGTTAGGAGATTGGGAAACACAACAGTTCTTTTAAGAAGAGGAGATACTGGGCCAAATAGTGTCTGTATCTTTGTTACTATTTAACATAGCAGGACATATACAAAAAATTATAGTTTTTCCCTAGGTCAACAAGTTATGGAGTTATGTTAGCATGGATAGAATTTCATCTTTGTTTCTAAAACCACAGAATCGAGAAGCCAGAATAAGCACTGCTTTGGGAATCCTGGAGGTTTCCGGCTAGCCCTGAATTTACCCACCTTGCTGAGAAACTCAGAGAACAAACCTTTTGCTTAGCCTAGAGAAGATGTAGAGTTACATAACAGGAAAATGCTTTCTCCTCTAAAATTTAATTAAGTTCAAATTTAATTCTAATTTGGTTTGTAATACTTTTCTGAGACAAGGCACGCATGAGTGTTTAACTTGGCAGAGGATGCCCTGGTTTCCTCTCAGAAGATCAATGATCCCGAGTAACACACTGTGTCTGCACACATGTGACTATTTGAAAAGGAGGAAAAGAAAGAGAACAACACTGTGAAACCACTTCCTGTGAGTTATCTACAACTCTACTTTCAATTTCATCAGTATTCATTGAAAATTCTATATTTTACATTAAAAATAATTGAAAAAGTTATGGGTACTCTTAAAGATTTGTGTCTTAGCAATAGTTTAGAGACCAGAGTGCTTCTTCTCATAGAAGACATAAGCTTTTGCTCCTAGATATATAACAAATATAGACACATATATATAGCACACATTGAGTATACATAGTGAGTATTTTGGTATGCATATGTAATGTGTATATAGTATATATGTGGTATTCATACAGTTTATAGATACATTATATAGTTATTTAAACAATATTTAATAAGTATAAAAGGTTACTTATGAAAGCTTCACCTTTCTGTTCCACATCAGTTGGTCCTGTATTGAGTATTTTGCCAAGCTTCATATCGAAACACCCAGATACTGATTGGAAATTTGCAGCTAAATAGTTTAAGGAACCTCAAAATAAGCATGTCTGAAACTAATCATGTCCTGTCTAGCCCTCAAGGTTTCTATGTGCACTAATGATATTAGCATCACACCAGCTATCCAAGCTTGAAAAATGATTATCCCTTAGGTCTGTCTGTCTCAAGTTTCAATCTATCAATACTTCCTGTAAGTTCTGTCTCTGCAGTGACACCCTGTAGCTAGTGGTATTTGATTACATGCCACTCCCTACTTTCACTAGAGGCAGGTAGGACACTGTTCTTTCTCCTGCCCAGAGTTTTTCTTCTTCCATTTCATATTGTTTTTTTAGAAACTTACAGATTCAGGTTATTTATTATTTCTATGAAATCATCTCTAACATTATTGACTAGAATTAATTTTGATTACCTGAATGTTTCCTTAAAAAAACCCTATTAGATAGATGATAACTAAAAATCAATGTAGTAGGTGCTGTATAAGGGTTTCATCAATCCCATCCATGAGGGATCCATTTTCGTGGCCTGATCGCTTTGTGAAAATCTCCACTTCCTGATCATGCTGCACTGGTGATTAAATTTCAACATGGATTTTACAAAGTACACAAGTACATAATATAAAATAAATTACTTTGCAAAGTTGGTTTACTTTCAAAATCTTTACAAAGTTGTCTTTTAAAAACAATCTAGGGACATTTTATGGCCTGTCACAGGTTTAAAATTTTAATATTAATTTATTAATATACTTAAATTTAGTCTCTTCAGAATACTAATGAAAAGATCTCTATTTGAATTGTAATTAATTGGAAGGTCCTTGAAACATGCAATTTAGTCTAATTAGGAGTGAAAATTCTCATCTTTTCTCAATAGATAAAACTTCAACATAATTGCTCTACATGAACATTTAATAAAATAATTGAATACTTACAGCTAATTTTATTGAATTGCAAAATTTGATGACACCTATATGTGTACCTTCATAAATGTCTTAATTTTGATATTTCAAAATAGCATAACATACTGAAAACCATATAAAGTTTCCATAATTCTATAGCAGAACATGTCAACAGAATTTCTATAAATATTGAAAGGAGAGCTATGATTTAAAAACATGATGAAAACATGTGATGAAAACATAAACTAAGTATATTCTTTGTAGAATTGATAATGTTCATTTCTAAATAGTAATCCCAAATGATAAAGGTCACTGAAAAATTATTTTAAAAGTGACCAGTCCAAAGATCCCAACAGTGGAACTGTACTCAGGATATGTGAACAAAAACTACAATGTGGGGCCGGAGATTTAGCTCAGTGGTTCTGGTGCCTGCCTTGCAAGTGCAAGGTCCTGGGTTTGATCCCCGGTAACCACATACAATGCTGGGCATGGAGACTCAAGCCCACCAGCCATCAACACCACATACCACAGTGCTGGGCATGGTGGCTCACACCTGTAATCCCAGCACTGGAGAGGCAGAGGCAGGAGGATTGCTGAGTTTGAGGCTTGCCTGGGCTCCATAGTGAGCTCAGAGCCAGCCTGAACTACAAAGCGAGACCCTGCCTCAAAAACAAACAAACAAAAAACTACAATGTGATTCCTAGAAATATACAAGGTGAATAAATCACATCACTCAACACATTCAAGAACTAGCCTTTCTGAAAAAGAACTTTTTATTTCTCAATCTACAGTAAGAGATTATTCAGTCCTAAAGAAACTCGCACATAATTACAAAGAGCTAAAAGAAAAAGTGAGTGCAAATAGGTTCTAGAATGACTTATTAACACTACTATAATGGATTATTGTATGCCATAGATACATACTCTTCATTTAATGCCCAAATTTCAGTCCTGAAACTAGGTCATTAAATGAACTGGTTGCTCCACGAGGAACTGTCTACGTTGTGTACATTATAATATTCAGAACAAAGGAATAGTCAAAGAGAACTTCTACTTGATGATTTGACTTTTATTTGCATAACTCTTACTACAGTAATGCAATATATAAAAGAATTTAAAATTATAGTACTCTCCAGTACAATCAGCACAAATTACAGTACTGCTTAAATAAGGTATACTTTACCAAAAAAAGACACTGAGGCTCTATAAATAAGATGTACAGAACTCTATAAATGACAACTACAATAAGAAAAAAATACATGATAAGTCTGAGGTGTGGATCATAACATGCCTAGGTCGTCACCATAAGTCTAGAAAGTTATTAAATGGGTATTGTTAAATAAGGATTGTCAGTAAGTGATCCTGCCTATGTTTTTCAGAAACTGGAGGTAATATTATCACCATTTGTGACGAGGCTGTGGGACTCTGAGAGTATAATCTTGGTGAAGATTTGAACGAAGTGGGAATGACCTAGAATTTTATGATACAATTATTGAATTCTAGGACTAGGTTTTAAAGGATATGTCCTAAGATGATAAGGATAAATTGACTGATTAGAGAAAATAAAGTAATAGACCAAAGAAAACAATTGGCTTTCATTAAATCTTGAACCTCACCTCAAGTGTCTCTGTTATGAGTCAGAGGTGTGAACTAAGGCAAGACTAGTAAGAGAAAGTAAAGGAACACTCACTGTAGAATGCCTGCCATTTCAATACTTCCTGGCTAGTTTGAGTTGATTATGTGTTCTTTGTGTTGGCAAGCAGGGGATAGGAAGGCCAGGGAAAAGTTAAAAAAAAGGAGAGGGGAAAAAAGTAAGGGAAATACAAGTTGACATGTGAATACCATAACAATGTGATTTTAATTTGAGTAGAAACCAGCATGAAAGAATCTTGGGGAAGTTGCAGATTAATGGCATACAACCTCAGTTTTTGGAGTAAGTTAAAGTAACAAAGGGGAGAATATTGGAGATCAGTTTGTGAGCAGTACAACATTGACAAAGAGAGATTATTTAACTTTCAGAAAGTGAGAAATATTAACATTGTAAAGTTTTAGCAAATGGGACCAGGATCCCTCCTAACCACATACAACAATACTGGGTGTGGTGACTCACTCCCACCAGCAATCAGTACCATACATCACAATGCTGGGTGTCGTGGCTCACGCCTGCAATCAGTTTTTGGGAGACAGAGGCAGGAGGATTGCTGAGTTGGAGGTTTACCTGGACTAAATAGTGATCTCAGAGACAGCCTGAACTACAAAGTGAGACCCTATCTCAAATAAATAAATAATAAATAAATAAATAAATAAATAAATAAATAAATAAATAAATAAATAAACAAACAAATGACGTATTATAAATGCAATAGCAATACAGTGTAGGTTTCTTGTAGCTAAAAAAAAATCAAGGAATGACACCAAACAATATTAGTACTAGTTTCATGCATATTTAATTACTCACATATATGCATATATGTAATATTCTGCATGACTAATTTGGAATGATCATAAAGCATTCTATTACATATAAGCCTGATGGTTCTCTAAAAAATGTCATGAGTGTGAGTGATTCCTACGTAAACTCCTTTGAATTTAGAATAAGACTTTCACTTAAAAGAACATTTAACAGGGCCAGAGATTTAGCTCATTGGTTCTGGGCGCCTGTCTCGCAAGCTCAAGGTCCTGAATTCCATCCCGGTAACCACATACAATGCTGGGAGTGGTGACTCACGCCCACCAGCAATCAATACCACACACCACAATTCACACCTGCAATCCCATCACTTGGGAGGCAGAGACAGGAGGAATGCTGAGTTCGAGGCTTGCCTGGGCTACATAGTGAGCTCAGGAACACGCTGAAGTATAAAGCAAGACCTGTCTCAAAAAAAAAGAGAATTTTTTGATACTATCTGTGCTAATATTAAAATTTACAAATTTTTATATTATATGTTAAAATTTAATTCAGTTAACAAATATTTTCTAAGTGACTAACTTGAGGTTAAAAAATAATGCATTGTGTATAAATTTACTCAATATGCTAAGTACATCAATAGACCTTAAAGTAACAGAGTATGAAAAATACAGTATTATAATTTCAGACTCCAAATTGCAACTAACCATCAAAAACTCATTTGTCAAGTTTGGGATAGACCCAAAGACTTTCTAGTTATCTTACAAAAATGTACTAAGATGGCTTTCATTTTATTCTACTCATAGATCTGCAGAACCCTCAAAATTCTTCAAGTGCTTCATACATATAAATACATACATGCACAAACATAAATTCTATTGCAATAGGTTCAACTCAGAAGCATATATGAGAATACAGCTATTTTCTCTAAGGTCAGACATCTAAGGAACACGACAAACCACAAAACAATGTTATTATTTTAAATTATTTTTTGTTTTGAAATATATAGAATTTTTCACAGAAGTCTTATTAATGTTACCATGTTGTACACTTGATTTTAATTATTTTAATAGAATAAATATATTTTTTCTTTCTTTCAATTTTAATTACAGTAAACATAGGTACATATGAGCCATAAAAATAAATGGTTTGGGATCTTCAATAATAGCTAATGAAATATCCTGAAACAAAAAAGTTAGAGAATTGTTTAAGGGCATCTTCCTAAAAGGCTTTCAAGTGAAGTTTTCCTTATTTCTATTCTATTTCCACGGGTATAATTCAATAAATATGCCACACTTCTCACACTTTGGCATAAAGACCAGAAATTATTATGCATGATTGGCTACAAGTGGCATAAACACAGCATCACAAAATGGATAAGTGGAAGATACCTAGTTCCAGGGCCTTGAACTCAAACACATGCAGGTTCTAAGCATGTGACATAAATGAGTGAAATAATCCCCATCTAACCACTAACCCACTTTCTTGAAATTTTCATATTACTTTCTACTTTTCATGTTAAAATTTTTTAATAGACATGAGTTTCAGGAGTAAGGCTTTTCAAGAATAATGCTGACATAAGAATGCAATAATACAAGTCTTGATCTACATGATCATAGAGACTACTCTCCTTTTTCTTCTCCCCTGGTCATACAGGAATCCTTTTCAGCCCTCCTCCAGCTGTGATTCTCCCCAGGGGTGAAGTAGAGTTAGGGGAACATGCAACCAGAAACCTATGCCCTGTCTTCTAGAACCTTTTAGCATACACTTATTGAGTCCTAAGTCCCAGATCTCAGAATTCACTGCCACCCTCATGATTGTATGAGCCTCTTCCCTAGATTTACCTCAGGGACTAGGGACTGTACCTGCTTTAGGCCTGGGAAGGTATATGGTATCGGTTTGCTGTGGACAGTTTTTGTATGAACAGGAGTTCAAACCATAGGCTGAATATAGCCCCACATTCTGCTTCAGAACTTTGAAAGTTGGTCTTATCCTTTGAGGGTGTTATGAAGATATATGTGGCAAGGAAGGCAGAGAAGATGCATTTTACATAACAATTTGTTAGCTTGGTTTACAACTTTAATGGGGTATCTATTTATATTCTCTTCCCAGCCATGGATAGAAATGAGCCTTGGAGTTGATCCTTGACTCAGGTGTAAGATGAACGTCAGATAGAAGGAAGGAAGGTGGCTATCATAGTAAGATATTTTGTGAACAGAACAGGCATTCTCAGATTCAGACTTGACAAACATGCTGATTTTTTTTTTTTTTGAGACAGGGTCTCGCTTTGTAGTTCAGGCTGGCTCTGAGCTCACTCTGTAGCCCAGGCAAGTCTCGAACTCAGCAATCCTCCTGTCTCTGCCTCCCGAGTGCTGGGATTACAGGCGTGAGCCACCACACCCGGCAACATGCTGATTTTTCAAAGGGAAACTAGGAATTCAAATTTTGGTGCAAAAATATCTAATTTTAACATCTGACATCTAATTTAAAAAACTAATATCTGAAAGGAAACATTCAATAGTTCAAATAATGGGCCCCATAATTTAGATCTGACCTGTGATCCAATGGATTAAAATACCCGAGTTTGAAGAAATATTTCAGAATCTTGGAGTATCCAATCCCTTCTCCCAGCCTCCTCACCAGCATTTGAATTAATAATGTTGGCAATAACAAGCTGCCTATTTTAACACACCATTACTCTAGCACTACTGAGCACATTATCACAATAGCTTCTGTGACTTCAAATCTTTTCACAAACAGTAAAGGAGAAAAGTTTCTACGTTCAGCCATTCTTTTTTCCCTTAGCCAGTCTCCTTTATAATAATTTGTGTCAAGAAATTCATTCATGTTTTGTTTAGCAACTTCCCTTTAATAAGTACAAACAATGTAGCATAAATTAGAACAATTTATCCAGCCTGTGAAAGGATTAAACCTCTGCACAAATTATAATTCAGTGAGTTAATTTGCTGCCTGTAATGATTCCAGGTCTATAATTCAATAGTAAGTTTTGGAAAAGTGGCATTTGAACCTTTTATGCAATATAGGCATTGAGTATCAAACTTCCTGTTTTTATGTCAATTAAATGTTATCTCTTGATTATAACTTCTTTTATAGCTTTCACATAACTCCTTCAAATGGTCTTATAAATGAACTATAATATAATCAGAATAAATTAAAATTTGCATTTAGTGCTAAAATGTAAATTAATTGTTTTCTCTCAAATCTAGTCATTTGAAGCATCTAGCATGTATATTTTCCTGATTTATTTCTTCTGATGGTGATAATTTTTGCAAGTTGTGAAAACTACTTCTCACTTCCTTTGTAGTCCAAAAGATGCAGCTAATGTTTCAGCATCAAAATGTCTCTTACAGACTCATTAGAGAAACAACCGAGCCTCTTTTATTCATCATTAAGTAAAACAGAAAGCATTACCATCCACCCATTGCCAACTAGTGAAACCACTGGGCTTACTGTGGAAAAAAAAAATTTAAAGTTTCTGTGACTCAAAGGCTTTCAGTATAGGAAATTAATCTTCTGCCATGTTTTATACTTTTGAATATCAATTTTCCCCAACTGTGAGTTTCTTTTGTAACATCTGCAGGAGAGGAGAAAAGATACATAGCAATTGTTCTTAAGCATAGCAATACATTTTGATGATAGGGCCAATAGAATCATGAGAAATTTATAACTTGTAAATTATATAAATTACATAAAATTTGGAAACTATCGTTATTTAGTTTTAATTAAGTAATAAGTCAGAACAGATTTTTCAGTAGTTCTGAACAATGTGTTTCAAATGACAGGCAATAATTCACACAAAAAAGATCATACATTAAGTCCAAGATGTTCATATTTTACTTTGCTATTACAAAGTAATTTCTATTCAGTCTCTCTGTTAGTTATATACTATCCATATTTAGCATTAGGTAGCTAATGTGACCAACCTTTTACACATCTTTTTCCATTTTGTGGAATTACTTTTCTGGCTTAGTTTCCTATACATAGGAGGCTTAGATTCTGATGGTTATAATCTCAAGTGCGATGAGAAACAGAATCCAGAAAGATCTAGATAGGCTTAAATTCAAATCACAAAAACATCTATTTCATGGCTTATTTCTCTGGAATTTATAACAATTGTCATTTATTTCAAACAGTTTCATATGGATGTTTCTCAGTCAACTACATGAAAACCAACATTTCTCGAAAGTGGAAAGGTACACAGTTAATAACTGTGGTCAATAAATAGGTGCAATCTCTTTTTCACAAAAAAGTAAAGAAACCCTACACTAATACATCAAAAATGGCTGAATCTAACTTCTCTGTTCATACTGTATCTCTCAGGGGTTTCTTCTGCTTATCAAGTTTCTGGCTTTTATAGATACACAGAAGGTAGTACAAACACAACACACAAACTTTAAGCCAGTCAATATTGGGTTGAAAATAGAATTTGAACACAAAAGTATCTAAATATCCATGCTTATTTTTTTTATCTTGTGACCCATAATTTATTCAAACAGATAATATAATAATTTCACTATGATACAAGTCTTATAAGCACAACAATATTTTGTCTCTATAGTTTTTTCATTGCAGTTTTTATTTTAGGTAGCTATGTGGCTTGTCATCAACATAGTTATATGTGGTTAGCTCTTGGATAAATTAAGATGACAACAGAGAATAAGCCACCTGATTCAAACAGGCTTGTATTAGAACATGAGCCAGGACAAGTCATGCAAATACAACAATAGCAAATACACACATAGGAATGTACTAATTAAACCAACTTTTAGGTGTCTGGCATCTCATTCCTTTGCATTTTCTAAGGTTTAACCTGCATTTATTCTATATGTGTATCCTTCAGGGACCTTTTAATCAAATTTAGATCTAGATGTAATTATATAAATCTCCTTAAATGAGTAATTTTCACTACAATTTTCTTGGTATAACTATGTATTCTTCATTCTTATCTAAAACCATATACAGCTCTATTTACTGATACTATCTACTATTGTTCCAAATGGTTTTGGAATTTTGAGTAGCCTATAGGTTTATGTTCAATTGCAACATTTCGGAGAAATCTAAAGAAAATATTAGAGTTGGCCTCCTTCATTAGTATTGTTGCAAATCCACAGAAGTGTGTGCATAATTTTAATGTGCTTTTAAATCACTGGTAAATAATGCAAGAAAGGTTTGTGTGGCTACAGAGGGGAGAGAAAACAGGAGAAACACGTGGCGATGAATATATTGCTTTTTGGTTTGAGGGTCTGCTTATTTACCATGAATAAGGCACTGGAAACTTCCTGACACCAAGTAACTTGCTAAATGAAATGATGCCCTTCCAGAGACAGGAAAAATAGAGACAGAGGAGAGATATCCTCTGGAACAGACTCCTTAAAATAACATGTTTCTGCATTAAAACAACAACAACAAAAACATTATCTGTCCTAACACAAAAGACAGGTTTATATTTTACTCAAAACATTTTTCCATCTCAGTGTCAGTATAAGCTCCAAATATTACTCATACCCAATTATACTATTACAAGTTAAGCAGCAAAAAGAGAGTAATATTGTAAGTATGCAGGGACATTTTGGCTCTCTTCAGGGAGACTCAGACTCCAGTGATGAGTCCCCTAGGGGCCTCCCCAGGGCTATCATTAGCATCTCACGTGTTTGCTCTCACAGGAAGCCAGAGTAGAGAACATCCCTGCCCCCTTGGGGCATTTCCTTGGAACTGTAGCCAGCCCTTTCTCCCAGTCCCACGCAGTGTCTGCGTTTCCATGAGATTCCTCATACGAGTGTGCCCGCAAGTTGGAGAAGGGCTGCCTACCACGCTAGCATATCATAAATGTATTTCACGGGTAACTGAGACATGGCGTCGCTACTTCACAGAGATTACTCTCCCAGACCCTTTTCCACTACCACAAGCAGCTCGGACCAGGTCACTCAATTGGCAGAAAAAAAAAATATATATACATTTCTATATGTGCCATGAAGTTTGAAACAATGGAAGAATGGAAAGCATTTCTTTGGGTTAATCAAATTCTTATCACAACCCCTTCCAATGATCAATTCAATAATAGATACAAAACCATTCAGTCAATGAAGTGTGGGGGAAGGTGTCATGGGGAGCAGGGTAAACTCTCAGAATATTCTTCCTAAGATTCAAAAAAATAAATATTTTTTTTTGTTATTTTGGTCATTGTTATTTCAGAAAGTTAAACCAGAATCTGCTGGTCCATTTTGCCTACAACCTGAGGACAAGGTCAACACCAAAGATGTCAGCACAGAGAGAAACGGGAATCAGCACTGCCACTGATGACATCACAGAGACCTAGAAACTCTCCACCCTGCAGCCCGCACTGGTGCTGGTCTCCTTCTTATGTCAGGTAATATGCTATCCTGTTTCTGGCAAATTGATCTGAGACTCCTATTAGTGTCAGTTAAAATCAAAATATAAGTGAGAATAGGCTATTTTACTTATTAAATTTGAACAGGTTTCATGTACCTTTGAGAAAGGTAAAGCAATTCTG